>JAGYYJ010002760.1:2459-82627 GCA_019671005.1 Hibiscus mutabilis
AAGACAAACTGGTCGAATCCGGATCTCTTAAAAAGAACAACTCTCCCTTTTCTCCTTTATGGATATGGGAGATTCTGGTCTCTAACTTGGGGGAGGCACATCTTAGAGTGATAAATCCTCGAGGAATCAGTGGGGACACCTGCACGATATGGTCTTAGGCAGGTCAAATGGTAATGGGACATGACACATCCATATGCACAAATAGTTATGTAGTCATGTATACGTATGCATAAAAAAAGCATCATTTTTTACGTTACTCTTGATTTTACAGATGTGTACCTTTACTGTAACTACCTCATGGATGCTCTTCTGCAATCTCTACTTTCCTTATAGCTAGAAAATGGAGAATCCTGTCCTGTCCCACTGCGATGAAGGAAGAGTAGTTGTCGATGCATGTGCAACCGTTTGCCATTCAAAGAGCAGCAGTCCCCTATACATGAAGTGAAGTGAGCCTATTGTATGTCCTCACATGTGGGAAGAAGAATCATGCAAGTTGGTGGACGCAATACAAAGGTGTTGCCTCCACCGAAAGCCATCACGTTCGCAATCTTTTCTGCAAATAGGATTCGAAGGAGACGATTGCGAGAATCCGGTCTAAATTGACTAGCTAGCCTCAGAATATGTTCTGCTTTTGTTACATCTTGAGATGAATTACCATGTGAAATACATGGTTAGAGGCTAAACATGTAGTTTAATCACTTTTGATATGATTAATTAGAGTAGTATTTAGCAGAGAATTTCTTTGCCAACTTGTTCTAAGCATCTAGTTAAAGCAGAGTTTCTTTTGAATGTTCTGTTTCAAATGTTGCCTATAAATACTCTTACAATGGGAGATTAATTTTCAGGTCCAACAAAGCTTTGGGCCCTTTTCTCTCTCCACCGACAGAACACCGGGACTTCTCTCCAAGGTACCGACTGTCTTCACCGCAAAAGACGTTACATCAGGATTCGACATGGACAAGGTGATGAGATTGGCCTCGGAGAGGGGAGTGGTGTTGTTCAGCAAGAGCTCCTGTTGCCTATGTTATGCAGTCAAGATTCTGTTCCAAGAGCTAGGGGTGACCCCAACGGTTCACGAGATCGACCAGGACCCCGAAGGCCGGGAAATGGAGAGAGCCCTCATGAGGTTGGGGTGCAACGCGCCGGTTCCGGTGGTGTTCATCGGGGGAAAGCTGGTGGGATCCACCAATGAAGTCATGTCCCTCCACTTAGGTGGAGGGCTGATCCCTCTGGTGAAGCCGTATCAGGCGTTTTGTTAAACCAGAATAAAAATCAGAATGCTCCTCCAAATTGAACGAAATAAATTGGCTCAAAAATCAGTAGTTAATCTAGTGAGCTGTATGTATTGTGTAGCTTTGTTTCTATGTTGATCTCTCGTGTGTGATCTTCTATAGCTTTGCTTTAGTTCTCTCTATCAATGTAATCTGTTTCTATTTATTAATGAAAATTACTTTATGTAGTTTGTTTCTCTACTTTTGATTCATATGGAAACCCTATTGCATTCCTCCACATGCAAAAATAAATAAATAAATGGTTTGAAAAGAGAATTAATATTGCATTTCGTGATTTAATTTTAATTTACACTCTTATTATGTTTGAACTCTACTTGAATAAATTTTAAATTTTAGTCCGATTCGGGAACTAAGTCTCATCTAAGGTGGGAGGGTCACCCCCTATTTTAAGTACAATTGCTTTCTTAACTTCTCTTAGTTTTGGAATAAATTAAGCCTTGATCCCTTCCAATTTTTTGGGTTTAATTATTTGTCATTTTTTTTACTTTTGAAACTAGTTAAGTTCTGTCTCTCAATTTTTTCTGGTCTAATTGAATTTTAGGCCCTCTTAATTTTGAAACTAGGCAAATTAAACTCTTACCTTCATTTTTTTTCGTTTAAATACTTCTTAAAGCTCTATCAATTTCAAAATCAAACAAATTAAACCATGACCCTTAATTTTAAAATTTTGGCATTCATTTTATTATTATTTGTATTTGGCATCATCTAAAATTTATCCTTGGTCCGTGGATTGTAATGTTTAATTCTATAAGAGAAAAATTATAAACTTTTTCTTATGTTTGCTACCCTTGATTCTCCTACTTTATCTTAGAAAAAAGAAAGGTATTGCATTCCTTTCCTTTTTTTCTTTTTCTTCTGCAACGGTAGATATGTAGTCTTTAGTCGATATCAATGGTAAAAAACTCCACCTCAGGCTTAAAAAACGGGAAATAAGAGAAGGGGATGTTGTTAGAAATTAGGAACAAAATTTTGTTTTTGTTTCGGTTCGAAAAGTTCGCAGTGTAATTAATTTAGATAAAAATAAAATTGAAGAGAAAATGGAAATTTTTGGTGGATGCGAAAGAAACGATTCGTATGTCTAAATTTTTATAATTATATTTTGCTTTAAAGTAGAAAATTTAGTTTGAGTTAGGATTAAAACATAAAGTTGAAAATTTATCCTACTCTGACTTTTTTTTTGAAACAATTTTTCACATAATTCTTGGTGTATTTTTCATTGTGCGATCACATGTTTATTGTTATCTTTCAACAGTTGCAGACATGAATGTATCAAGGGGGTTGGGAGGAGCGATCACCCTTTAAAAATTTGAAATTCGTATATGAATTACAAATTTTATATGTATTTTTTATTAAAAATCTATTTTCTCCCCTTAAAATTTTATAAGCTCTTCCTAACATAAAATCATGTGTCTGTTATTGGTTTTCGATATCAAAATTTGACAGGTTGCATATATTCTCCCCTTTACAACATTGAGGAGTAGTGCTCGGTTCTGAGGCAAACTTGCAAAGTCCTTGGAAAGTAAATGTGCTTTTCTCTTCAAAGAATAAAGCAGCTGGAAAATCATCAGACGAACCATATATGATCTCTAGGATAATTACTTCAACCGGTGCTGATGTTTGCTCGTGGCATGTTGGAAATTCTTACAACAGAAAGACAACCAAATTACTTAAATTAACTACCATGTGCATGACAGCTTAATACTGTTCCAAATAAGACTGATTATAACAATCATGATGACTGTAAGATTACGCATCTCAAACACGTGGCAGGAATTTAAATAGCGATCTGTAATTGAAATAACAATTGTTATACAGTATTTTGATATCATCCGAAACCACGATACTTGCAATCGTTTTTCAAAAAAATTATAACTGCAATAACAACAATAATATATGTTATTTATGCAACTGCGATAAACATAACACGACCAGAAACACAGCTTTAACCGTAATTTAAATAGAGGGCAGTGACTGATATTCAGCCATGACTGGTCCCAGCCCACTTTGCATGGTATATTGGACTAGGCATATTCGATCGTCACTGAACTTCATCATTTTCATGGCCATAAATGTTTGAACTATTTCATTATTCTCTGTGTGCAGAAGACATATATGCTGCAAATAATGTGTTCAGATCAGTAGATTCCTCCATTGTAAATGGGAGACAAAGCATATATTATGAAGACTGCGTCAAAGAATGGAAAACTCGCATCATTTTACTAGTCAAACTCGCCAATCTTGAATTCTTGATAGTTGATAATGTCCCGCGGGAGCTACAAACCTTTTCAACTGTTCTTGAATCTTTTGATCAATCAACAAAATATCACATCCAAAAGTATTAAAAGTGAATGATCTAACTCTCTTTTTAAAATATTTAATCATACTTTTTTACATTTATAATATTTAATTACGTTTAACTAAATTTCTTCTTTTTAAAAAATTATTATCCTATACACTTGCGGTCGAATAAAATTATTTTACAAGTGGGATTATTATAGGGTTCATGGATTTAGTTTATAGTTTATAGTTAGAGGCTTATATTATAGGGTTTGAAATTTATTGTTTATGGTTAGAATTTATAATTTAAGGTTTAGGATTTAAATTTCAGGGTTAGAGAAATAAGTTAAAATAAGCATGCTTGTATAATTTTTATTTTACACCAAAAGTGCATCAAATAATAACCTTTAAAAACTATAATAGTTTATGAGGTTTCTTTTTCAATTCTTTAGACGGTTCTAATTTCATTTCTACTTAGTAGCTATATCAAAATTCTATGTTTTCGAGATCCACTAATTAACTTAATAGTCATTATATTATCTCATCTTGTATGAGTTTGAATACATCTCTATTTATTAAAAAATTAGTATTTTCATCTACTACTCTCAAGATAGAAGGAAATGTTTGCATATTAAGTTTGGTATGTTTTTGCAAAGTCCTAATTATTATGGCATTTTATATTAATATTTGGGGTATAAAGCTTAGGCACTTTGATTCACTCTCCACTTTCACTTGCCTTGTTATGTGTCACAATCACAATCTTGTAGATTATATTCTCTTCTTGCTTTATAGGAGCCAGGCTCAATTAATAGACTCTTCATACATTGAAATTAGTGTCGCTACTCATTACTATAATTCACCTAGTATAATTATAACATTAATTAAAACACATTATTTTTTAATAAAAATCATTTACAATTAATGTTATAAAAGTAAAAGAATAATGAAAAAGAGTAAAATCATTTAAAATTAATATATATATATATTAATTTTACTTTTTTATTAAAATAAATTCAATTAAAATTTAAACATTTTTACTAACGTGTCACGTAATCAAATTAACGATTTTAACGTCTAATAATTAAAATTTTATAAATCGATAACATAAATAATTATAATATTATATTTTAAATTTAGTGAGCAAAATACACATATAAAATATAAGTGATCAACATTGTAGTTTATCCTAATAACAAAGATTATTGAAAATCATACACGAACAAATCCATGATTGACTCACTATTCACATGTGTTGATCGTTGACGTCACTTTTTCATTTGATAAATCTTTTATATAATAGTAATTTGTGAATAATTTGAATTATAATAATCTGATCAGGTAAGTTCAAATCTATATTCAATTTGATGGATTTGAATCATTTAAATATGTTAGATTTAATTTTGAATATGTATTTATAAATGATTCGATCTAAAATACTTTATTGATAAATTTTGATGACTCAATTTAATACAAACATGAACAAAAATGTCAAGCTTCTTACGTATCAATAACAATAAGAAAGAAAATCAACGGGTTAGTTCAAGTGGTAAGCAGTTTAATATTGTTTAAGCAGATCTTAAGTTCGAGGCGTTGTGTATGCAAAAAGTTTTCGCTGAGAGACTCACCTATCAAAGCCTAGTGTGCGACGAATGTCGATCTGAATTAATCAGGACGAAACTTTAAAAATTAGAATGCAACAAAAAAATAACAATAAAAAAGAAAACCACAACAATCCTCGGACATGTTACTTATATAGTGTCGGGAAATGGACGATTAAGGTCAACAATTAGAACCTATATAAACAAATAATTTTGTTGAGTTCACGATAAAGTGACTTTCATTGGCCTTTGATGGCCATAACCATACAATCAAAATCAGTTAAGACAACATAATTAGAGTCGATAAAAAATTATATATATATATATTAGTGAATTTAGTGTTTAAATTCAACTCAATTAAATGCTCATCTCTAATAATAAATGAAATGAAAAACAGTTGTTGGCTTTGGTCTTAATTTGATATTTAATATTTTTGCTCAATTAAGTATTTGAATTTAACTCTAATCTTAATTGGTACTTAGTTTTTAACCGATTTAGACAAAAAAAAAACCAAATATATATATAAGTTAGGATCTACTTATATGATATAAAATTCAATTACTTTTACATTTTTTTTGGACTGTTGGATGATGGTAATTAATGACTAAGATTGTTTCATTATTTCTTTTTCTAAGTAATAATCATCACATTTTTTACTGTTAATCGCATCCATTCATTTTACTCATCCAATGGCTATAGATTAGTGTAAAACTAAATGAGCTTTTACACCATGTAACTGAATCTCATCACTATATATATATATACTTGAAAAAACCAAATTTATATATCTAACTAAATACAAATTTTAAATATCAAATTAATACTATATATCAAGTTAAGATACTAAAAGATATACTTACCCTAAAATGTCAATTTGATTTAAACTTGCTTGGCAAACACGATTGACCACTGCAGGCCTAATAAAACCCGAGGTATTTTATATAAGTAATACAAATAATTTAAAGTCAATAATGTATATGTTGAGTAACTGTTACGGATATGAGTATAAATGAACAAAGCGTTCGACGAACTGTTCATAAATCGTTTGTATAATATTCGTTTATTAAGCTAAATAAACGAGTATGAACAAATTTTTTATGTTCGTTTAATAAACGAACACGAACATAAGTGTGTGTGGGGTTCGTTTCTGTTCACGAACAAGCTCGTTTATAGGATAAAAATGCTTGTGAATGTATCTAAGTATTCATTTTTATTGTTGCTAAGGATGTCATATAAGTTTATTTTGGAATGTAAGTTTTATTTTGTAACTTTTGTTTTATTTATTTATTGTCAATTTAGTTAACATTTTTGAACATATAAACAAACATGTTCGCGAACGAATGAACGAACACGAACACCTTTAAAAATAAATAAACGAAGAAGAAGAACACAATATTAAAAATTTAAATGAACACGAACTGAACATGAACGAACACCTTTAAAAATAAACAAACAAATACGAACATTCATGTTCGTTCAAGTTCGATTCATTTACACCCCTAGTTACGGATAATTAGAGCAAGTACGAATAAGAAACAAATGTTGTGAAGCTTACTTTAGGAACCATAGAAATGTGTTGTAAGGCAGAGATGTGCCACTGAGGCAAAAAAAAAAACACAACAAAATATGCTAAGAGAAAAAAAAATACAAAACAAAATAGGATAAATAGGTGGCATAAGGATAATTTTAGTCCTTAACATTTATTATTTTTGTCATTTTGGCCCTCATCTTATTTTTAAGATAAATTTAACCATCCACCTATATTTTTTAGTCAAATTACATATTTTTCTAACTAACATGCTGATTAAGCCGTTAAAATTTTAACGATAATGACATGACACATACACAAAATAATATATTTTAAATGACATGACACACAAATCTAACTATTACACGAGTCACGGCCACCGGGGCAAATCGAAACTTAAAGTCTACGCATTACTTAACGACATGAACTACAGTCTTCTGCCTAAATTAAAATTTTCAAAGTATAACCAGTGTTCCGCTCTACACCAATTGGAAAATTAATGAAAGGCAAAGAGAGCAACAAATCTGTTTGCTTTTCTTCTAGTTCTTTCAACATTCTTTCGTTTGCATTGATATCTTCATTTATTTGAGAATTTCAAATATAAGAAAAACGTCTGAAACTGTAGTTAAAAGATTCTTGAGATCAGTAGTCAGAAATCTTCTGCACCAAGGATGTAAAATTAAACATATAATCTATGGTAGAATTTCTTTTAATTCAATCATGCGAATTTGTATTCGATTCAACCCCCAAATTAATAAACCTTAAATCAAAATTTCTAAACATCATTTAGAATTGTCATACTTAAGGTTTCCGAAACCGTTGAAAATAATTTACTAAAGTTGATCATTTTTTAGTATTTTGGGATTATTTTCAATTCCATAAAAATTCATTTGATATTATTTTTGAATTCGTGATCAAAATTTAAATTTCTAAATTAAAATTATAACCCCGAAATTAAATTAAACACCAAAATCCTTAAATCTTAAAATAAAATCATAAAAACTCAATTGATTAGTAACAAAGCTCATACCTTTTATTCAACAATAAACGATCTCTGCAACTAGGGGTGCTTATTGAGCGAATCGATTGCGAGTTAAGTAGTGCTCAACTCGTGCTCGTTAAAAAATATCATTGCTCGACTCATTGCTCGTTAAGCTCAATACAATTTTGTTCAACTTGTGCTCGTTAAAAAATCTTGTTGCTCGACTCAACTCGCCAAAATTTTTACTTTGTTTTTTAAAATATAGGTAAAATCTAGTGATACTAGTAGATCTTAATATAAACATAGAAATTCAAAAAATGTAAGGCCTGAGGAGATAAATAAATGAACTTGTCATGACCGAGTTAAAGATGAAGTTGATATTCAAGTATGAGAATCTTTTTATTTTTTCATCAATCTTCGATGAACAACAAGAGGGAGATTGCCTTAGGAAATTCATGGTTTTAACTTTCAATCATATTTTTTTATTTGGGAAGTGGAAACCGAAGATTTTCCCTTTTTCTACTTTATAAATAAAGTACTAATAAAAGGAAAAAAAAGATTTTAATAAAAAAGGAAAGACACATTGTTATAATTTAATTTCTTATTAATATAAATTAACTTTTTTAATTATCAGGAAATACAAAATATTTTGAAAATTTGAAGCCAATTTTTTTAAGGTAACCACCAAAAATTCATAAAAGACTTTATAAAAAAAGAATGAACTGCTCACGAGCTTATCGAGCTGAGCTGGGCCTTGCTCTTCTTGATTTGCGAAGATCTCGAGTCTAGCTCGATTTTGAGCCGAGTTAATTCGAGTCGAGCATTAACCAAGTTTTGACTGAGTGGAACTCAAGTTGTTTGTGAGTTGCTCAACTCAATAAGCACCCCTATCTGCAACGCTCATAATCACTTCAAAATTTTCACTTTAATCCTTATGTTGTCAGTTGATTCAAAATGATTCGTGTTTTTAAGAGAATATTTGATTCAAGTGATTCACATTTTTGAAAGGAAGATTTGATTCAACATGGATTTTTTTCCACGTTTGTTTTTGTTTTAAATTTTAATTGTTTTTAAATATTTTATATTAAATTAAAATTATTCCACATGTAAACATGTGATATGTTAGATGACATGCCATTTAAAATATATTGTTATGTGTACGTACCATGTCATTTTCATTAAAATTTTAACGGTAGTCAACATGTTAGTTAAAAATGTGTAATTTGACAAAAATGTATAGGATGAGAGTTAAATTTATCCTAAAAATAAGATGAAGGCCAAAATGACAAAATTAATAAACTTAAGGACTAAAATTATCCTTGTGCCTAAATGAGTTGGGCTAACCTATTTGAATTTTACCTTTTTACAAAACCACATTTAAGAGAATTTATTTGGAAAAAACATTATATTTATCCAATATAATACCCTCGTCCTATGTCTTGTAGCATAGGTTAGACAAACCCATATCAAATTATAATTATTTTTTATAATTATTGTTATTTATTGGTCAATTAATTCAGCTAAAATAATAAGAAATATATTATAAAAATAATAATTTAATTTAGATTGTTGCTTTCACAAAGTCAAAATTCAAATCTCTTATCTTATTTAGATGATTTAACATTTCATTTTATTTCATAAATCAATTAAAATAATTCTAATTTAGGAAAATTTTAAAACGAACAACATACACCGCTACACACCATTAATGTTATACGTTGCTACACACTATTAATTTTCTAATGACTTTTAAATAATTATTAAAAATTTTTGAAACTTGAGATACAATTGATTATATTTTAAAAAAGAATTATTGATCTTCCACAAACCTTAACGTGTGGATGATTGGGTTTGGATCTCTTCACCTATGGTCAGGGCTTTGCATCTTTTCCTGTACAAATAAAATAGAAAACAAAACGAGGAAACGATTTAGGGATGGATCTATGGTTTATATAAAATGAATAATTTAACACAAATGTTTTAAATTAAAGATTAAAAATAATAAAAATAAAAAGATGAAAGGTTATTTAACCTAAAATTTAATTTTATTTTTGAAATATAATTAATTATACGTTTAGGGATGGCCATGAGTCAAGTTGTGTCGGATTTTTGGCCAATTAGCACTCGACCCGAAAATATAACATCTCCATCCAAATTCGACTTAACCTAAAATTGTATGATGTTCCACCCGACCCGAACCCGAATTATAGATTAAATACCCGAATCCAACTTGAACCGACCCGACATAAATAAAAAATTATCATTATTCGATAAAATAAAGAGCTAATTGAAAAAAAAACAAATAAAGAGGGAGCATTATAATAATTATTCTATTTTTATTAGACAAAATAAGGAGATAATTGAAATAAACTACTATTTCGGATAAGGTACGGTATTTTTCACTTTAAATCCAAACCCTACCTTATACACAAAAAAGCATATCCGAACCCGATCCGAACTCAAAATTTTCTTTTAAAAACTCGACCCTATAAAATCGGGTCGGAGCCCATTAAGTATGGATCAAATGACCATCCCTATATATGTCAATTATTTGTAATTTTTGATAATTTTTAAAAAAATAACAGTGTGTAATGCGTAGTAGTATTCTTCGTCTGTTCTAGACTCATCCATTAATTTATCATTATTTCATGAATTACGTAATTAGATAATTTTGTATAATTTTTCCTATTTTTAATGAAAATTTTGGTGTATAATTTATATTTAAATTAATAAGTTACTTACCCTAAAGTACCCAACTTTTTGTACAAGACCCGGGTTAGCTACTTAGCTAGCTAGCTTTGTGTTGTTCTATTTTGTTCTTAATTTTCGAGAGAGAGAAAAAAGAGAGAGGTAAAAAGAGAATTCGATTTGTTCTTTGTTTCGTGCTCCTATTGTACCTAATGGCAGCAGACTCTGTAATTGCGCCTCAGATAGGCAAAGATTTCGGGAAACATGCTCTCTTTTCTCTCATTCTTTTCTTTCCTTTGGGTTTTTTTTGTTTGTTTTCAATTTGTTAATTTTTGTATGTTTCTGTTTAGATGCGATCATTATAAGAGACGATGCAAAATCCTTGCTCCTTGCTGTAACAAGATCTTCCCTTGCCGCCATTGCCATAATGAAACCTCTGTAATCTCTCCCTTTCATTTTCATATACGTGTTGCTCTGCTAATATATTTCATTGCCTGTTTTGATTATCTAAACTTATAAGTCTTGTTTTTTATTGCTTAATGTTTAATGATTATTATATTTGTTTGTTTAATTTAGAATTCACTTAGCAACCCAAAAGATCACCACGACCTTGTCAGGCAGGATGTCAAGCAAGTATGATTTATTTGACCATCACCTTTTATGTTACAGTAAAATACTACCCTTTTGTTTTTTGCTCTTCTAAAGGGGGGAAACATGTTTTTTTTTTTTAAATTTTATAATGTGGTGGAATTGATTTGTGTCAGGTTGTTTGTTCAATTTGCAATACCCAACAGAAGGTATATAATTCTCTAGAAGTAACTGTAAGCGTCTTAACTCTGAAGTCCATCTTTTTGATGTTCCAGGTTGCTCAAGTTTGTTCCCATTGTGGGGTAACCATGGGTGAATATTTCTGCAATATATGCAAATTCTATGATGATGATGTAAGATCATTGCGTTTTTTTTTTAATTTTTATTCCACTTAAAATCGTGCCGAGTTTAGGTTATGGTTGCTGCAGACATCAAAGGGACAGTTCCATTGTAACGATTGTGGAATTTGTAGGTTAGTTAGTATATTGTGTCCAATTTATTAAGTTTTTCTGCTTGCTTTTGTGACTTGTTTCTGTCTTATGCCTTGATGACTACTGTTCCAATCTAATCTGTGCCGTGGTTTATAGGGTTGGTGGTCGTGATAAGTTCTTTCACTGTGAGAAATGAGGTAGGCAGTTTTACTACCATTCTTGCTTCTTGTCTGATTTAGTTTTAAAGGCAGTTTCTGTTATACGAGCGTGTAGGTTCGAATTAAACTTCTTATGGGGCTGAAAATTCTACTCCTGTTAAAGCAGAAAAGAAAAGAAAAGCATGAAAAGAGGATAGCTTAATTACATGTTAAAAGTGTTTTTTCTATAATTTTTATTTATGCCGTAGAGTTAACTAAAGTGGTAGCAACAGATAGCCTCAGAATCCTCCTCTCACTACTGTTTGTGTCGTTTTTGCGGTAATTTTCTAGAGTCAAGCAAAGTATATTCTTTTTTATCCGTTGTTTAGATGGCTGTGTTCCCTGGTTTTTATCAAGGCTTGTTGTGGTTCTATAGTGTCTCCTACAGTATCGTGTCTTTTATCACCCTTCCAATGAATTCCAACTCCATTAGGTAGTTTGCACTCATTGCCGGTTTATGGTGTCTCAAGCTGGGTTCCTTCAGATGCCTAAAATTTACTTAGTTTTAGATTTAAGTGGGAGTTTCATGTAAAGGCCAATGAAAAAAGCATAATGAGGTACCCCTCTCTTTACTTGTTTCTCGTAACCATGTACTTCAACTTCACTTGGAACATTTGGTTCACTGGAATTGAATAGGGGTTTTATAAGTATAGTGGAGTTTGGATCACCAGCTAAGGCCCCTAAATGACCGGTGATAAAGGAGGTAGGGGTGCAGAGACAGCCAGGAGGTTTGCCTAGAAGTAGTGGTTGGATTGCATGGAATGGATATGTAATACTGTAATTATGTATTACATTATCAGTTTGAGTGAAATAATATTGAGAATAGACAAGGAATAGACTGAAAATGACATTTTTACCTTTAGATAAAAATTTGAATATTTTATTTATGTATATTTATTTTAAACATTATATTATTAATAAATAAGAAGCTAATAAATTAAATATTTATTAAAATTTTTAAATAATTTATTATAATATTTTTTTATAATTATAATAATATATCATCACCAAAGAACAACATTCTGTAGAGTATTATTTTATTATTAAAAAATAGGCATCCTATTCGGAGGCTGGAATGGCCATTCCTTGGGTATGGTGGGGTCTGGGGAATGGCTATTACGGGAGAAGTTGTAATAAGAGGTGAATAGGGATTCTGTGGAACGAGTGATTCAGCGAACCAAACCTTTGAATTACTGTTCGTCACTGAATCAGGCCTGAATGTGTTGGCTATTCATGCCAACCAAGCATACTTATAGGTTTATGGTGAGGACCTCTAAGCATATATTTCTGTTGTCTTTCGAGTTGTTTAAACTTTTATAGTTTTTTCCCACTATATTGTATTTTCCTTTATGATGTTAAGGTCAGCACAGATTCTTGCTATATGGTGGATCTGCGTGACAATCACTATTGTGTGGAGAACTCTATGAAGACTTTCTGCCCCATCTGTTATGAGGTTTGTGCTTCGAGAGAGTTCAACTATTTCTTCAGTTTGCTCGAAATTTCTTGAGAATCTGTTTTTCTAAGACATTTTTGCTACGCGTCCAGTATCTTTTTGACTCGGTTAAAAGCATACGCATTATGAACTGTGGACATACGATACACATGGAATGCTTTTCTCAGATGGCTATGCAAAATCAGTAAATTCAGATTACTTGCTAATTGCTTAGTTAGTTTAATTTTACTTTTTTATGAATGGTTAACATCTATTTGGTTTTGTTCATACTACAGGTATCGATGTCCCATCTGCTGCAAGGCAGTACTTGATATGCTTCTTTTTGGGAAGATCTGGATATGTATGTATAAACCTTCTTTTGATCATTTTATTGCACATTAAGTTTCTACTAGACGGCAGTGTTTTATGTGTTAGCAACACTTGTTTGTTAGTTGGATTTAGTTTTTGATATCAAGGTCTAATCTTTAGGCAAAATCACATATTAAAATGATTTTGATGTAGAAGTTATTATGTACTACTTTTAAGTTTAACTATGTTACTCTTTTGATCATTTTCGTATGTCATTAATCGGTGGTATTTTTCTTTGATTACAGATTGGTGCTACTCAAATGCCTTCGGAGTATCAGTTTGAGGTGCTAAATTATATACTTCCTCTTTTAGTTTGCCTGCAGCATTCACACGGTTATAATTGTTGCATCACTTGAATAATACATAATACACAATTTTGCTAGTTACTGGTCTCATTTCAAAGATAACATCTAGTTGTACGATTTCTGGGCCTCTTAACTATGTCCATCTGTTTCTCGAGGTTTGGCCGGAGCAGATATGTATTGCCATACATAACTTTCTTATTTCGAATAGCAGGATGTATTCTTTTTCTTGGATGTTAACAAATGAAAAGACTAGGGAAACTCTCTTCATATGCAGTTGTCCTTTTCCAAATGAACGGGATGCTAATAACTGAAGGGTTCTATGTTATGGTTTCTAGTGCTGTTCCATTGCAGCTGCTTTCATGGTGCCGTGTGAAGGGACCTAACTAAGATAGGATAGTGGTAGGGGCCAAATTGCTTAGAGACCTAGAAAGTATTTAAGCCAAGGGCTGGGGGGGGGGCAAAGGCTTATTTTGCATAAGATTATAACTGTTAGGGACCTAAAGGTGAATTAAACCAAAAAAATGAAGGGCCAGGGCCACTCTCATTGTTAATGGCCGTGTGTTTAGAGTAAACTCACTACTGCACTGCAATTATTTTCCCATTAATCGTCTCAAATGATAATGAGCCACTATCGCTCTTCTTTGAAAGGAATTTCTCTGCATATTTATGTAATATCTTCGTCATCATTCTTGTATTCTCGAAGATAATTTTTGATCCATTGATATAGGTTTGTAGCCAAAACAATGGTCAGTCGAGTATTTGCATGTTGATGAATGTGTTTTTCATGCAGGTTCCGATCCTCTGCAATGACTGCAACAGTACAAGCACAGTTCAGTTTCACATTCTTGGTCTCAAGTGCAGGAAATGCAATTCTTACAACACCCACCGGATTACAACACCGGCCAATCCTTGAGATACATACTGAAATCCGACACTCTTTTATTCAAAACTATCTTACCAAAGTTCTTTGTTTAGCTGTATTTTCTTTCGTTGTTTATTTTGGCTACTATTGATGTAAGATCAGTTGATATAATTCTTAAGACAATTAAATTCGAGTAAAAAAATAAAGAATTTAATGACAGTTGCAATTATTAATTTGGTTATAAATTATTTTCTCCAAAAGTTTCAATTTAGGTACTTAATTAAACCGCGTTAAAATGGATAAAAGATTACGGTATGGTATGTTATAATAGTAATTTTAGTCCTAAATTTTATGTATTATATTAATTTGGTCCTTGTAAATTGTATATCCTTTTTCTAAATTATTTGTTTTTTTTTCAAAAATGTTATATAACTTTTATGTTGCAGTTAAATACATTTAGAAGAAACAAAAACTCTAGACTCTCTCTCTCTCTCTCTGCAAAAGCTCCTTCTTTTCTTTGTCTCCCCTTGTTTGTTCCTTCCTGCTTGGTGGTTGCCTTTGAAGGCTGGATTTTTTCTCACGTGGTCTGTTTAGAGTGTTTTTCTTACCTTTTTCTTTTTTAACTAACCTCCTTGTCTTTCTTCCTAACCATATTCCTCATTTATTCTTGTCCCTTTTGTCGGCTTCTTCGTTATGTCTAAAACTTTTGAGGGAACCATTAAAAACAACAGTAAATGACCCCTGGAAAGCCTGGATCTTGATGAAGACGGCACCATCAACACGGCCATTAAGGAACATTTCTTAGTTGGTAAGATACTCTCAAATCATGCTGCTAGGTACCTCACAGCTACAACCATTTTTAGGAAAACATGGAAATGCAAAGAAGAAGAGTTAGAATGCCATGATTTGGGGGAAAATATGCTGCTTTTGGTGTTTCAGTCGAAGGAAACAAAGCAAAGAGTTTTCCCACAAAGGCCTTGGTCTGTCCAAGATAGATTGCTCATTCAAATGCAAGGAAGATTGATAAACTGTTTCCAATTTTCATTGAGTCAAATATGAAGGACGGCCAGCAAGTGAAATGGGATGGTCAATTAATCCACTCAAAACCGGTTTCACTCTAAATAGGAAGAACTACGTTCCCATTGATGTGTGTTTTAAGTATGAAAGAGTTCCTGAATTCTGCTATAGCTGTGGTTGGCTCGGACATGCTGAAAGAGATTGCTGGTTCGACTACAAAATGTTTACTAAAGCTGCAAGATACGGCCCTTGGCTGAGAGCCTCCCTTACCTGGAAGAAAGCAAAAAAAAGTGGCAAGGTAACAGTGCAGAATCCAGATTTGACTGTTGGTGAAAAGCAACAACAGAGAGGCTAATGAACCTAGTGATGAGATATCAAATATCGCAGCTATCAAGCTTTCCGGCATTCCGGGGATAGTCTCGGACCAATTCATTGCTTGCCAGGATGTTTCCTCGTTTGAGAAAATTAAGCAGTGTGCTTTGACGTGTGGAAGTCAACCTAGGACTTTGCTAACAAGTCAAGTATCTTTCAAGGTTCTAGGAAAGGAAGAAAAGGGTAAAAAGATGTCTCAAGTTAATGCCCAAGATCCTTTCCCTGTGCATATACCAAAAGCAATATCTACTAACCTCTCACTCAACCTAGGAGATGTCATTGCTGAGTCTCTTACAAATATGAATTTTGCTTGTAATAGGAAAAGGAAGAGAGTTCAACACGGTTGAGTCCTTTTCTGCTTCCAAGAAAAGAGAGCTTACTGCAGAAATTTTCGAAGGAGTGTTTAAGATTGGTCCTGGGACCCGGGGAGCCCAACGCTTCGGAGCTATTGCTAGTGAGTCCACTCTTGAGCTTGCTTTCTTTCCTTCATCCATCAAGGCTTCACCCATTATTAACTCCCTGGAAATTCAGAAATTAGGCTCTTCTTCTGGTGGTAGGAGACCTAGCAAAATAAAAAACGAAGCTAGGGAGAAGCATCGCCTAGAAATTGCTAGGGTTTCCCATGAGTCTACTGAGATCATTGAGTTGGGACTAGAACCTTATGGGTCAGTGTTACTAAGTGACCAGTGCTTAATTGATACATATATATATATATTATGCCCTTATTTCTTGTCTTTTTGCATGTTTTTTTGTTCATATAGTTTGCATTGAGTTTAGATTGTACATATTTGCATGTAGATAGGGAGTTACACTGTCTGTGCTTTAATTGTCATATATATATTGGTGCTTTTCACAAGAAAGGTGGTATTTTGCGGTACATGTGCAGGATGTTGGAGGATTGCTGGAGCAGGAGAGGAGCGGATCGCATGGCTGGAGCTGATGAGGCATGTAGAGTTGGAGATGAATATGCTTTTGCTCACGTGGACTTTCTCCCAGATATGCAACATTAAAGGAAGCGAGAAACCAATGGCTTTTCTTTAATGAAGATGCGCGCACTTTAGGGTACTAAAACCCTAGTTTCATCGCCTATATAAGAAAGATTTGGACGCTACTTCAAGGAGAGCGCGATATAGACGACATTCCTAGTCTGAGCTTGCGGAGAACCATCGGGGCGAAACTAGACGATTCTCCTCAAAAAACGACGCCATCGAGAGAGGATGATAGAGAAGAAGCTTGCAACACAATTGGACGACACGAAGAGAGTTTTGTCGAGGACGCTCAGCTTCTTTCTTTCTTTGCTTGATAAACTGCCATACTTTATACTTTTAATTATGGATGTTTTAGGCTCAGACATGAGCTAAATATTTTAGATGAGATTATTGCGTCCCATGATTTTATGTTTTGATTACTTTATTTCAACGCTTTAGCTATCTTATCTTTATCTATTATGTTCATCGTTCTTTCATGCATAGTTAATTGTAAGAGCTATTGAGAGAGGCCTGTTAACTATTGATCTATGGCTTAATATGAAGAGAGTTAGGTTATACAAATGTGAACAGTGGTGTTAAGCTGTTAACTTAGTCTTAATCCGGCTTAGACATAAGTTTAGGGTTTCAACGACTAAAATGGAGTTCTTAACAAATAATAGAGTCGTTAGGATTAACGCAGACATGTATCATCTTACCCACAATATTATTAACTTCCAAGCTTTTAGAGAGTCGGAAGTTCATTAAGAAATCATGTTGAGTAGATAAAGAATCTAATGGTTTACGCAGACATGTATTGCTAGTTGCTATAGAATTGAGATAAGTAATCATACACATATCCTTAGCAATAATCTCAACATCCATAATTATCTGTTAAGTCGCTGCAACTGTTTGTCTTAATCATACCTATCTTTAATTTTAATTAATCACCAATACTTGCAAACACATTTTTAAGTTCGATACCTTCGTATTTATTGATCCAATCCTTGTGGGTTAGACACTCTACTCATCACTTTATTACTTAATACGATTAGTATACTTGCTCTAAAGTGCATCACTATTCGACAAGCATCAAGTAGAAAGAGTTTATCAATCATTTAAATATTATTGTGTTCATGCAGGCAGAATCAAAAGTTAAACTAAGCAACTTCAGCTTCAAGAACATTCATGGCACGGTTGCTCTTCCAAAAGATGTCCGAATCATTTGCAGCGGTACTTTTCCATGTAAAAATGTGGAGCTCACCGATATTGACATTAAGTATAGTGGGCCCGATGGACCTGCAGTATCTGAATGTAAAAATGTAAAACCCAAAATTACTGGCAAACAAAATTCGGCTGCATGTGCTGCCTCTGTACCACCAAACCCTACCCCTATAGTTTAAATGGCTTGCAATGATCAAAGCGAATGTAACTCATGCACCTTTTCATTTTACATAAATGCATTTGTTTCATTTTAATTCTATGTTTATGGGTTAGCCTTCGATCGAGTCGAGTCAAAATTTTTTGAGTTATTCGAGTTGACGCGTCATATTTTACAACTCAAACTTTATTTGAAATTTTTTCGAGTCGAGTTTAAGAAATTCGAGTCGAGTTTTCGAGTTCCTATAAAAATTTAATTGTAATTATTTATCATGTTATAATACGGTTTGATTCCAATTTAAATGACTTTATCTAATCAAGAACATTCGTGGCACGAATGCTCTTCCAGAAGATGTCCGAATCATTTGCAGCGGCACTTTTCCATGTAAAAATGTGGAGCTCGCCGATATTGACATTAAGTATAGCGGACCCAATGGACCTGCAGTATCTGAATGTAAAAATGTAAAACCCAAAATTATCGGCAAATGAAATTCGGCTACATGTGCTGCCTCTGTACCACCAGACCCTACCCCTATAGTTTAAATGGCTTGCAATGATCAAAATGAATGTAACTTGTGCACCTTTTCATTTTACATAAAAGCATTTGTTTCATTTTAATTCTATGTTTAGGGGTGAGCGTTCGATCAAGTCGAGTCAAAAAATTTTAAGTTATTCGAGTTGACGCGTCATATTTTACAACTCAAACTTCATTTGAAATTTTTTCGATTCGAGTCGAGTTTTTGAGTTCCTATAAAAATTTAATTATAATTATTTATCATGTTATAATACAGTTTGATTCCAATTTAAACGACTTTATCTAATCATATAAGATATGTATATATATATATATTATTTCTTCATATTTTTTTCATATTTGACAATATTTCCTCGTATTTTTATATATCGGTATATATATATATATCATAAAAAATTGAGGGACTAGTCTTGAACTTAAAATAAATCCACTAATTACTAAAAAATTCGAGTTATTCAAATTTCCATTTTACAACTCAAACTTTATTTGAATTTTTTCAAGTCGAGTCTATAAAATTTCGAGTCGAGTTAAAATGATTCGAGTATTTTCGCATCAAGTCGAGTTGAGTTATTCGATTTTTTTGAGTCGATTCGAGTTTTGCTCACCCTTATCTATGTTGTTAAAAATATTTTGCATTAAATTTATTTTTTAAAAATATACTTGAATAAAAAAACAAAACATAGGTGATAATATTTTATGCATTTCTACTTATTTAACTAGATGTTATATGCGGCACATGTGGATATAAAAATTTTATTTCATTTAATATTTTTATTTCATGTAAAAACACGTAATAATTATTAAAGTTGAGTAAACAACATATTTCTCGTCAAACTTTGCCTATTCAGACTTTATATTGTATTGGTTTTAAAATCATAATAAAATATTAGGGTAAAACTTTGATACACAGGCTATGTAAAATTAATTTTACACATGTCTGTGTATTTACACTATAAAAACCCAAATCCTAAATTACTAACTCTAACCCTAAAAACTAAACCCTAAACCTTAAACCTTGTACACTAAATTCTAAACACTAACAATAAATTCTAAACCCTACAGCCTAAACCCCTAAACCTTAAACCCTAAACTAAAACTCTAACCCCTAAAACTAAAAGGCACGTGTAAACTAAAGTAAGAACCTGAAAGGGCACTTTGGGGAAAGATAAATCCAAGGTAAAAACTAAAAATGAGTCTCAAGACAAGGGGATGTCAGAAGGCTGGAATGAAAAGAATGGCAAAACTGGTAGCACTCGAGCATAGGACAAAGCGCCATTCGTTGCAAAGAGCAAGAAGAATAAGAAAAAGAAGGAAGTAAAGAAGAAGTCAAAGAATGGTTGATTGAGGAAAAGAAGGTTTTTGGGAAAAGTAATTAAATCTCGTGAGTCATGCATCATGTAGATTAGACATCTCTAAGGTAGGAGCATGCTAACCTACACTATCATGGTGTTGCATCTTTTACAGATATTCAAGCAACAAAATTCAAGGATTTTAGGCGAATGATTTCAAACCCGCCATACTAGAACCACCGAACGAAGGAGGCAGATACTCATAGTTCAGAGTTTTCAGAGCGAATGAGGCAGATACTCAAAGCTCAAGGACTTCAGGCGAAGGATTTCAAACCCTCCATACTAGAAGTACCGAACGAATGAGGCAAATACTCGTAGTTCGGAGTTTTCAGAACGAATAAGACATATACTCAAAGCTCAAGGATTTCAGGCGAAGGATTTCAAACTTGTCTCATTGGGACTACCGAGCAAAAGAGGCAGATACTCATAGTTTAGAGTTTTCAGAGCGAAGGAGGTAGATACTCATAGCTCAGGGATTGTGGGGCAAAAGAGGCAGATGCTCATAGCTCTGCGCTGTGGGGAGGAAGAGCAAATAATTTTATATAGGAAAGACTCGAAGCTCAGAATCTTCTAACATGGAAGTGGGACAAAATTAGTGCTTATGGTCTTTGCTTTATTCTTGTTCCACAAGTATAAGAAAGAGGGGCAGTTGTAATCACTAATTTTTGTCCAGGGAAAAAACCTCTTTATTTTCAAAGGCTTTGCTTGTCTTGCCTATTTTTGATATAATAAAAAACAAAAAGCCAAAGAAGCTAAACACTAAGGTTGTTAGAATCATGACTAATCAGGATATTATATCATATTAAGTTATGTGTGTGTTGGCTATACATTACCTGATTAAAAGAACAAAATGTTGTAAAAGGTTTAATGGGCTTAGGGTACCAGTGTTATCCTTCTTTTTCCTCATTGTCATTATCCATTTTGATATTACTAGAGTGTTATATTATCTTATTACCTTAGTATCATCATTATTATATTACTATCACATGTTATCACCGTTTATATTGCATTATTATTATTGTAAAAACAAATCTAAAAATATAAAAAAAAATGTTAAATAAATAAAAATATCCCATATATATATATTATAAGAGTCCATTACACAACCCCGAAATGTATTACATAGTGACCCGTTTCGGGCCCCAATAATAAAGAAACCTAAACCCTAATCAGCTCTATTGGTTGTGCAACCAAATCTCTGCCGTAGGATCAAGGTGAGGATGAACGGCTTAGATGGAAAAGAGAACGACTCCCCAACTCCCAATGCGCCTCACGCACGCTGCTTCATTTTCTTGATGCACGCGTGGATTTCAAGAACGCCCTTTCAATCCTCACGATCCTTCGAACTACGGCAACGCTAGCACCACGACGGTGTCACAGCAACGGCCACCTCGACAACGACCTCCACACTGGTGGCCACGTCAGACAATTGCTCCCCAAGCCTGCTCTCTACTAGTCTTCTCTTTTGGTCCTTCTCAGTAGTCGTGCCACATATAGACAAGCCAACAGAAATGTCAGAAATGGGAGTATCGCACAACGAATTCAGGGTTTTTCATAGAATTAACCAGCTAAGAAATCAGAAATATATATGAATCAGGATAAAATAACGATCAGCCAATAGGATTAATCGATGCAATTTCCATGTATTTCAGAATTTTCATGTAATTTCGGCTATAAAAGCCGAACTCAAGAAAATGTAAACCATAACAAGCAAAACATGGATGTTCATAGAACCAATAGAAAACAGAAACGACCTCTATTTCGAGCATTTACATAAAGAAAATCATAGAAGTTTAGGGTTTGAGTTTTCTTACTCTCATCATTTTTCCTTCTTTTCGCACCGCTCCGCATCCTACTATTGTTAACAAACTCCACGATCTCCCTGAGTCGTACGCGGCGAAATAGAAGGGTGCGAACAGTGGGGTGGTCTTTCGAGTCCCATTTCTGTGTCTAGTTTTATGTTTTTTGAAGAAATGAGGAGTTAGATCTCTTTTTTAGGGTTTTGGCTTCATCGGCCCCCGTCTTACGGCGGTTTAACGGCTGGGTTCTGGGTTTAACAAGAACCCAGATGACACCGATGAAGGTGTTATAACCAGGAGAGGTTTTTTTGCCGAAAGAGGAAATGAAATGTAACGGAGGGGGTTTTATATATTTTTCATGTTTTAAAAAAGGGAGAAATGGCATAATAAGGACCTATGCCCTATTTTTAATGCATTTTTAGCCCTTCTGCCTCTTATAATTACACGATTAGTCCCCCCGCCCTTCATCGGCCCCCGAGACCATTCCACCTTTCATAATTACAGTCTGGGTCCTCGTAGTTTTATATGCTCTTGTAATTTTATCTCGGTCGTCCTTTTAATTAAGTCTCGAGTTTCTTTTTCTTTTCGATTTAGTCCTTTTTCCAGTATGTAATTTCTTTCTTCATGCATTTTATTTATAGTTTATCTTGTTCGTTTGCTTATTGCCTTTATTTGTGTTTGAATCTGTTTTTTTATATATCGGTTGAAATATTCGTGTTGGATGTTCGTTTTCTTGAGCATAGTGTTTTGTGGTGTTTGTGACATATGGTTTAGAATATAAAATGTATATTTTTTATATCTAAAATGGTAATAAAAGGTTTATTTAAAGTACTTGTGATATATAATTCTTGTAGAAAGTGATAGTTTTATAAAATATATACTAACAAAATGTTTTTGTACATATCTTACATGATTTAAAGAAACTTATAATATATATATGTATCCTTCTTTCCGCTACATAATATGTATTTTGTAAAATGTATATATGTATTATATATAATGTATATATTAAAAAAAAGGTGCAATATTTTTGGTGACGTGTGGGCTTGAGCTTTTAGTTTAGGCCTTGTTTGAAATAGTTTAGGTTTAGCATAGTTTTAGTGTAAACTTAGTTTTAATTTTGGGCTTTAGTTTTAGACCTAGTATTAGTTATGTTTTGGGCCTAGTTTTGCGCTTTAGGTTAGGTTAAATAAATTAATTTAATTAATCGCGTGCTCGTCTTATAGGGATGTGATTTCTAAATTAATTAAATTATTTTTAGAATTAGATTCCTTAGGGCCTTGGTTAGATTAAGGTTCAGATTAGTCTGAGAAATTTTAATTTGCTCTTGGCTCATTAGAGTATATGTTAAATTCGTTAAATTAATTGAATGTTTATAATAGCTTAGGATAAAATCAATTTCAAACTTAGATGGACGCTTAAATTCCCGATTAATTATCTTAATTTGTTAGGATCTTAGTCATCTAGGGTTAATGAATTTAAGATTAAATACTAGAATAATTTAATTAATAGTTAGGTCACTAATTGAACTTCAATAATTTGGGCCTTTTTTAGGTCTTAGGTTAGGCCTTAAATATTTATCTTTTGAAGCCTTTGTTTTCCATCCCCTACTTTCATTAATGTGACTGTAATGTTTGATTGCACATTAATTAATTTGGATTACAAGAAGGGGGAGGTATCCATTAGTTCCGATATTTGGGTCATAACAGTCCGAGCTTATGGGATGTTGACCAAATATTTGAATTAATCCTTACCAACTCAAGACAGGATTAAAACTGGACGAAGGCATTACATCATATCTTAACTGCTTGGACCATGCATAAAGGTGATGTGCGAGATTTGAACCATAAATTAACACGACAGTCGGGTTTATTCAATGACGATTTAAAATATGGTATGATGTATCGTCAACCTTATTAATTAAATGTCCAATTAATTTGAATCCACCTGCTTGATAAAGCCCGTTCAATTAAGGTTAATTTTCAATTAAGGTCACCGAATTAAATTCTTTTCAAATTCCGACAATTTACTTCGATTAAAAGCAAAAAATATTTTGGTGCCGATTTTCGGGCGTGATGAGGGTGCTGATCCTTCCCCATATGTAACCAACTCCCGAATCCTTTCAAAATGAATCTCTGGTTTTGTGTTGTCCGACCTACCTTATCCAAGTGGCCGGTGGCTACTCACAGTTTTCAATCGATTACGATTTTTCAATAGAAATCCCCTTTAAGTAAACCTTACCCCAAAAGTGGGATACATTTAAAAGTAGTTTTTTTTCAAAATCGTCGTAACAAATACCTCTATGTAATGAAGATGCGGTGCAAAAAATGCAAAACAAAACAAAAGAAACGAGTCAGTATGGTAAATTAATTATGAAGCAAAAATTAAATTACTGATAAATAAAACAATTTATAATAAGCCAAGAAAATAACTAGAGAAAATATTTAAACCGGCAGCACCGTGTCCTAGGTCCATGTCTAGCTCTAATGGGGCGGGCTTTTAAATAACAACATGTGGGTTTTGTTCTAGAATTTGGGTACTCGAACTATCGTTACTGTCTAGTGCAACAGTAAGACATCGATTCGAGAGTATACGACTTCTTCTGCTGGAGGCGCGAACCTCGCGTTACATAAGGTTTATTTATCGGAAGAAAGACAAAATTACAAACTTGAAGGTGGACAGCTTCACGCCGGATCATTGTCGCAACCCCTTTTAGGAAGGTTTTGACGTTTTGGAAAACATTATAAAATCACGGAGTCGTCACCAATATTTTTGAAAAAGAGTGTGATTGGATCACTTTTAAAACTAGGGTATTTTGATAAAACATTTTATTTATCAAAATTATATTTTGGTCCAAGAAAATAAAGAAAACAGGTCCTGGGGTCGGTTACGTGTGGGGAAGGGTTAGCACACCCACAACGCCCAAAAATTGGTACCTAATTGATTTCAAAAGCATTTTTAAAACTGGAATTTGCAAGTTCACAAGATTTAGATTTTGTTTGTCCGTAAAATGAATGTAAATCTATTTTAACGGTTTTATCGCCCGGGAAACGAACTTTAATCACCTCCAACACTCCTGGCGCTAACCTGTCAGTCTCGCTTGATAAGACACCGCATTAATTAAGTTTTCACTTTTTTAACAAATAAACAAGAAAAATAAATGAGTTAATAAATTTTAATTAAAGTCTAAATGATGAATAATCCTAAATAAATGTCTATGTTCCTTTTAATTATTAAGGTTATAAATAAATTAAGTGTATTTTATTAAAAATGAAGGAAATTTTACAACATACATGTCACTAATCTAACTTTAGAGTCCCTAATCTTAAGGTTTAACATAATGTAAATATATATACAAAAAGGCATAAAAGAAATAATTAAATAAATAAATAAGTTTAGAGTCACCAATATTATATAACTACAATACACTAATACTAAATTAACAATTAAAATAAAGGTGAAAATCTAGTGATAACAATTAAGGGTGAAAAGCTCGGGTAGAAGGCTTATGCATAAATGACAGATATATCATACACAAAAGTTACCTTCATTCTTCCTGAAAATCTATCCAACAATTTTTGGAGAAATTAAATTCAAATTATTGTTTGAAATGCCAAAATATCACGTGAAATTAATTAATTAGGTCTGGCCTTCAATTTTAAATCCTCAACAAAGTCGCCAAGCTGTCGCGACTATTTTTAAAATCGAATGTGAAAATAGCCTGACGATCGGTTTTGTAAAATAGGGTTTTGACCCTTTTTAATTCATTTAATCTTGAAAATTAAGTTTCTCATGTTAAGTCAATTTTTATTAATTAATCATGAAAATTACCTTTTTATTTAATCTTGAAAAATATTTTTAGAGTCATCACCGGTCACTTTGGTAGACCAGACACCATAAAAACAACCAGATATTCGTTTCTTTAAAATTTAGGTTTGGGAGTCAGTTATGTGTGGGAAGGATTAGCACCCCTACAAACGCCCATTATCAGTACCTTTTTAATTTCACGTAGCATTTTGGCATTTTGAACAGTAATTTAAATTAAATTTAACCATACTTATTAACATGGATTTAAATTCAAAATGGAGATATCCGTTTATAAGGAAATACATTTAAAACGAATATGAGTTTGAAAACATCCAGTTATTTTAGGATACTTCGATTCATATTAAAAAATATATCTCAACATAAAAGATTTTTTATGCATGCTCGATTACTTTCTTATTAATGTTTAAGTTCTAACTTAATAGGCTCTAATTGATTAAACTTGTTTAAGAATCTATGAATATTTATCAAATTTAGGGGTTTATGTGATAACACCCAATTACTTGGGCACTATCCATATTAAGCCCTAAATCAACAATATTCCTATTTTAATTAATGAATCTAATTATTTAAACCTAACCCTAATTCAACTGTGATTTAATTAACTATGTGTGATTACATGTTCTAAATTCAAATGAATACCAAATTTTCAATTAAAAAACCCCATTGGATAACGTGTCATTACAATGAGGCATTATCCAACTTAGGACTTTAAAATCTCATCTTTGATATTCATTTATGTCATACAATTGTCTCCCTATTTCAATTATTTAAATTAATTAAAAAAACTAATATAAAGGCTCTAATTATTTAAAACTAAGTGAATTAACTATATAAAATATTAAAACTATATCCTTAATTTAAATCATGCAATCATACGTATGAACAAAAATAATTAAATTAAATTAAACAACTAAATCAGGGTTAAATTGAAAGGGAACAGAAATTATAAAACTCAAATTCATTCAATTAGGGATTGAATTAAAACAATTACAACATTTTTACCCCAAAGTGTGAGAACCCGAGAGTTGGGCGCGGATTCTCCCTGACCCGGTTTAAGGCGCGTGGACCCTGGCCCGAGTTCGGGTTCACGCGCAGGTTAGCTTATAAATAGCCCTCAGAACCGAAATTTGCCCGCTATCCCATTTTTTGATATTGCTTTCTTTTTCTAACTTTCATTCTCACAATTCTCTCTAACTTCTCTCTAACCACAAACACATATTTTTCAGAAAACTCAAGCGAGGTGGATCAAAAACAACCATATTTTTCAGAAAACTCAAGCGAGGTGGCCCGACACACTTCTGTTCACCCATTTTCTCTCTCTGGCCGCCACATCTCCGCCGCCGTTCATACCAAAACTTCCTATTTCAACCCTAAATCTCCTAAAATTACTCTCGGTTCAATAGAACCACCCAACTTCACCCTTCTAGACCTAGATCTACACGTAACCAAAGCCCTATTCAACCCCGTCGTGACAACAATACCCTCCGGCAACTTGTTCCTTTTCGATTCCTTTTATTTTTAGATTTCCTTTTATTTTTATACATATTACTGACTAATTTATTTTCTTGTTTTTACAGTAATTAAAAGATGAAGAATGCTTACCTTTCTGGCGGTGATGATGAAGTTCTGGCCGTTGAACTCCCATCGGCTACTGTTCGAGTTTCCTTGACGGTTCGAATTATTTAAGATTCTTCAAATTCTGGCGTCTGATCAAATCCCAAAGAGTGATCTTCTCCACGGCGATGACGGTGCTTCGATCTCCAACTTCGACGGCAAATCACAGCTCTGATGGCTCTCTAATCTCTTCTTCCAGCCATAGTCAGGCTGCTACGGTGACTTTTGGCTTCTAAGCAGGTTTAGTTCCCAAGAGATACTCTCTCTCTCCTCTTAATTTTGGTAATTATTAGCCCCCTTTAATTACTGTTATTGATTTTGACGTTTCTCTCTTTTTTTCCCTTTTATAGTAAGTGTGATGTGATGTCATTGTCGACGTCACACGGATGACCTCAACGGCTAAGTAAACCATTATCCGTGTGAAGGCCTTTTTGGACAATGATGGCATGACACGTGCCCCTTGGGTACCAAGTTTGAGCGGGAAAATAGGTTTAGGCTTTACTTTGTGTTTGTTGTAAAGCTGATAAAGAGATTGGGCTTTATATTTAAAATGAACCTTGTATTTAGCATTTAAAATGTAAATGAACACTTATTATAGGAACTATCACTTATCTATGGGTTTATTTGTTTATTATTTATTTGGCTTTATTTATATCGAATTACTAGTAGATATCGATACCCAGATAAAATTTGAGTCTCACAGTCACTATTTTTAATGAACCCCTCCACGTTCTTCAATTAATTTAGCGATGTCCTTCACTATTTCGACCTCATTCCCAATCGTGACAACTCCCACAAGTTAACCAAAGTTTATCGTCTCACGTGCTTCTTTTAATTTTAATATTGCCTTTTTCCTACTAATAAAATCCGAGTCAGATAACGATCCGTTCGCCACTCTCTGAGATTGATTTTTATCTTTTTGAGGTCTACCCCTTCCTCTTTTAGTTACTTTCTTCTCCTCACCCAAATATTTTTCAGCCGGTAGAACACTATTTGTTAATTCTGACATATAACGCACTTTACGGTCGGCAGCACCTACTTTGATCAAAATTGCCCTAGATGATGACGCATTTTCATCCGCAAACTCCCTCGGCCCATCATTACGCGAACAACCCTCACCATCATTTCCTTCAGGTCTCCTCTCAATGATACATTTCATCACATCAGAATTATCATCATTTATTTCATCCCGCGTTATAAACCCGGCATTTGCATCTGAGAATTCATCAATACCATCGTCACTATTATCTAATACTCGCATATCAATTCGTTTTGTCTCTTCTAACATCTTGAGATTCGGTTCGGAAGCCAACTCTCGAACTGAATTTAGCACAAAAGATTCCCCTGAACCCTTCTCCTCGCTATTCAAAACTGTCTTTTGGGGTATACATATTGTCTCGGTCTTGTGCTGCTCGTTGGAATCTTGATCACCCTTTTGCTCCTCCTCCATGGTAGCTTGACGAAAGGTCGAGTCACTTATAATAAAATTGGGCTTCTTACCATCGGTATATAATACATCTCGACAATCACCTGAATGATGACTAGGCCCAGTCAATCCATTTTCTGAGGTAGATGCAGATTAATCCCTCATGGTACGATTGCATTCGAGCACTCTCGGCCTATCCAATTTCATCATACGCAGCCGAAAAGTCTTCCCATCGACAACTAATTCAACAATTTCGTCGATCTTAGTATTTAAATCCATCTTAAACAGAATCCTGCAATTCTCAAAAGAGTTGAATTTCATGGTTTCATCATCAGTTTTCACAAATTCACCCCAAATCTGTGCAATATTTCGGAAGGTCTCCTTAGACATGCTTGGATTGACATCCCGCTGATCGAGATCCAGGCCCTACGAGTTAAAACTTCAATAGCCAGTGACCATTTTTCCACACGCCTAAACCATTTACTCAGATCTAAGTTCCGAATAGATTCATTGCATTCTTCACTACTACCAAACATTAGAAGCACCATGGGTTCAGCAAATCTCGTAAAAGTCAGCCATTAATCTTTGCTTCTCTCAATTCTTGTACCGGAATCTCCAATTGTAACGGTTTATGACACCAGGCTACTACGCAATTTTTCAGAATCTCTAACATGTCATTATCGATTACACCAGCCACCCTACGGATCCCCAGGATCGGATCAGCAGGCTGATTGCTCATAGAAACTTCTTGTAGTTTTTTACGCCGGCAGAAGGACGATCGAACATCTCTTTGTGCCATATGCACCCTTAATCGGGCTCCATAGATTTGTCTCTCATTCAATCGTTCGATTACCCTATCGGCATCCACTTCAAATTGTATTCGCACAAATCCAAATCTCGATCCATCTCGCAATCGTTTTTAGGAAATAAATATATCCCAAACAACCCCAGGACAATCGAAAACCTGTCACAATCCTTTTCAATTGATCGTTGATGAGATATTTGAGATAAACAAAGTCCGAACACGAGACTCCCCGTTCGCTACTCTCCCATTATGCCCTCGTTGCCAATACGCCATTTTTTTTCATAGAACTTTAGGATATTAGAATGAAAACTAAAAGTATGTTCTTTTGTTCTACATTCGAGAACAAAGGGCAGCAAATCAACTGAGTTTGCTAATTAATCACTTACTTGAACTGTGCAAAGTTGTTCAATTTTACGAATTACAAACTTAGGAAGTATCAGTTGTCTACACCAATAGATAATTAGGCTTAATACAAAGTAGAAAATTAGGAGTTCAACCCTTGAGCAGTCTAGAGTTCATAGAAATAGCCTAGAACTTTTAAAATTTACAAATTAACCCTAAAAATTTTACAAATTTTCAACTTAATTCAAGGATTTAATAACTTAAAATTGATTCTGAATTTCAAAATTTATTATTATATTACTAGTAGTACTATAATTAATTATATACCCCGTCTCGTCGTACCGGATTTGATAAGATAACATTTCGCGTTTTAGTTGCCTATTCCGTATCGTATTGCGTTCCTCGTAACTATAATTTTACCATTGTTTTCAACTATTGGTTTCTAACTAGGTCACTAGGTTTTACATTTTGGTTCAAAATTTATGGAAAATTATAGTTTTGGCCCCTCAACTATTCTCAAATTTAAATTTTGCTCCATACTTATTTTTGTATCATTTTAGTCTCCATATTTTAATTAAACAAAACTCTATTTCCCCACTTTTATGATGTCATTATGTTATCCAAATAGTTAACACCCATAACTGTTTTTATTAAAATACATGCGTGAATTTTTTGAAAAGAAAAACCAAGCTATAATATTCAGATTAATTTTCTAAAAAATAAATATTAAAAAACAACTTTTTAGTGTTAAGGTAATAATTATGAATAGTCATCGACTCTTCAAAAAGAGTAGAAGATTGGGACCTATTACGAGACATACAATGCATTACAAATGTTAGATCATTACGCTTCAACCGGATTATCCTACTCCACCTCTTAGAACGAAAAGAACTTAAATCAAAATACTTAATATTATATTGATACATTTATATAAAATTTCTACACCGAATACACACAATGGAGTCGTAGACAGTCAAGTGAAGTTCAATCCACGAAATAATTTCATCTATGGACAACATTATTTTGGTAAAAATCGTAATGTCAAATAAATCATTATCACAATGCATAGAGGAAGAGGTCATATGTGTTTATACCGTAAAATTGATCTTCGTCGAAATAAAAATGGCATATATGATAAAATTATAAGTATAGAATATAACCCTAATCAAATAGAATTAGGTATATGGAATCTAATTGCTATAAGACAACTCGTCTATCCTTAGAAGAAGAATTATATAATACAATTGAATCTAAAATATGAAAAACTAATTTACATTAATGCAAGAAATACGATACTCTCTTTGTGCCATAAAATTTATCTCTTTTGTATTTTAAAATTGTCCCACTTAAATTGTCTTATTAAAAAACTCAACCACTTTTATTAGATACATTTCTTTTTCTACCCTCATTTTAGTTTTCCAACAAAGCAAATTTTAACTTTTCAAAAGATGACATAGTTACAAATTTTTTTCTTAAAATTACGTAAAAAGTCAACAATAAACAATATTTATGGGACGGAGGGAATATTAAATGTTGACTAGTTATATACGAATTTAAAATATCTAATTAGGTCCACTACTCTAAAATTAGATAGGAATTATAGTAATTTATTGAGATTTACTCAGTCTTGGATTCTGAATTATGGGGAGTTTATATCGGATTAGTGTGTGCTTGGAATGTTGTATAATAATTCTTGAAATAGATAGCTTGGAGGCTTTGCAAATCTTTAGAATTGGGTCTCGTCCCTTGAACTCGTGTTCATTGGCTCGACACTTCGGCAAATTGCATGAACGGCCTTAGACGGTTCATCTACAGCGCGTGTTGAGAGATGGGAACAAAGTGACGGATACATTAGCCAAATTAGTACGGTTCGATAGTTTGGAAACAATTTGTTTTGATCACCCACCGCCTAGGATCATCGATATGCTGCATGTTCTTGGCCAAAAATAGTTATTGGCAGATCTAGCTTTGTTGCTTTTCTTTTCTTGTAAGCTGTTTTGACTAGGGCCGTAAATGAATCGAGACAGATCGCGAGTTATTCGAGCTTAACTCAAATTCTTAACGAGCTATTCGATATCCGACTCGAAAAGCTCACAAGCTACTCAAAAAATGATATACTAAATTTTTTAATTTTTTAAATTTAAAATCTAAATTCTTAAACATAAAATCCTAAAGCATAAAGCCTAAACATAAGTCTTAAACCCTAAAATCTAAATCATAAATTCTAAACCCAACAACCTAAACCCCTAAACCCTAAACTACCCTAAAATTAACAAGCAAGTTTACACAACTTGTGTATCGAATTTTTTTCCTGAAGGGCTTTAAATGAGACGAGACAGATCACGAGCTACTCGAGTCCAACTCGATCAAAGCTCGGTTAACGCTCCTCGATTGAACTTGACTCGAGTTCTTAACGAGCCGAGTCGAGCTCAGATTATTCAGGCTCGTTAAAAACTACTCAAGCTCGAACTCAACTCGAAATCTTAACGAGCTTGTTAAGATTTCGAGTCAAGTTCGAGCTCAGCATTACTCGAGCTCGACTCGTTTACACCCCTAGTTTTGATTTTTTTTCATTATTATCACGTGTACTTTTTCTCGACTAGGTTCGGAAGATTTTAATGAGGCACGTAATAGTAATGGGTATATGATTCTTCTTGATTTATATTAGGCTTAAGTGTCAAATAAGTGCCCAAACTATACATTCTTTCCAAATAGGCGCCTAAAGTATTTTTCGGGCTAAATAGGTGTCTAACGTTTTCAAAGTTTTCATTTAGGTTTCTTGCCATTAACAACCGTTAAAAAAATTTCGTTAACCAATAGAAACATGACACATGACATGTTTTATTTTTAAAAATATCTTTAAAATCTTTAAAATAGTTTCCAAATCCCTAAATTCTTAAGTCCCAAACTCGTGAAAGAAAAAGAAAACGAACGACGACAAATAGCAGTTGATCAGTCGACAAACGATGTCCGAGTCTTGCAGCAAGAGAAGAAAGCTTCATTTCGTCGCCGGCAGTGAGATGAACAACGACGATAGTGGCCGGATTTAAAAATCTAAAGATTTTAGAGTTATTTTGTGAATTTTGTTAAATATAGAAATTTTTTAAAGTAAATTAACAGCGGAACACCTAAACGGGTAACTTTAAAAATGTGACTAACTTGGCCTGAATAAAAAAAATTGTACTTATCTAAAAAATATATAATTAAGACACCTATTTGACACTTTAAGCCTTTTATATAATCATATATTTTCAACCAAAAAAATAAAGATTACAGTAAAAGAATATAAGTTCTTTTATTTCTTCTTTGACTCCGAATTAATTAAAATCAAGAGATAAAACAAAAATAAAATATGTTGGAATTCACAAAAACCTAATGGACAGGAAGTAAAAATATCAAAATAGTTCTGACGCCTCAATAAGCTTCTTAATTACTTCGTCGGATTGAATCTTAATGCAGAAATATAATATTTAAGTCAAAATTTATTGGATCGATGTATATTAATCATTTCTTTATGTTGATGCAAGAAACTTTTGATGAATTAACTTTTGTTTGTTCCCATATTACTACTGGGTTGCTGTCGAACTTGCTTTATTGGACCAGGAGTTAGTCAAGGAACTGCTGGTCGTATTATTTCAGGTTAATAGTAGAATAAGTGCTCAAACTTGTTAATTTTTAGTATCAAAAGTATTTTTCGCTTAGTGTTAAAAGTTTTATTTATGGAGAGGTTTTAAGTGAAAAAGAAAAGGAGGCGAAGGAGAAAGCAACGGCAGCAGTAGCAGAGCGTGAAATGAAGCAAAAGTAGTGGACGCTAACCAATGTCACCGAATCTATCATGTGGCGCAACAGTCGAGGCCAAAGGACTCTCATTATAAACTTGAAACAAAACAAATAACAATATGCTTGAAAGTTAAGTTACCCACACATTACTAAAGGGACATCTGCCAGCTCGTGCTCCACCTTTTTACTGATTCCATTGTCTCAGTCAAAAAAATCGAATTTAGATAGGCGTAAATATCATAAATATATGAAAATGGGAGGGTTCATCTTTTAGGGGAGAAAGGCAGCCTTCCCCCTTTATTATAGACTCATGGTAATGGAAACATAGAACATTCTTATGCATCGTAACGTTCCGAATGTTTTCGAAAAATGCAGACAGACAACAACCTTGGTTGTTTAACTTGGGGAATAGCTCAACCATTGAACTTCCAGCAACCTTTGTAATACACAACACAAGTACAAACATGACAAAACACAACTTTGAACTAGGTTAGTTTTAATTCAGAGCTAGTCCTTGTCTTTTGAAACTTAGTCATATGACTCATGAGACAAAACAATTGTATGTCATCTGCTAATGATGTTCTTCTATAGCAAGAAATGGTGAGATTTTATAAACCTAAGAGCGTCATAACACTAATATCAATGAGCAACATCGTATGAACGAAGAGAGCCGAATACCCAGAACTTTTATTACGCCATAAGTCTAACAATGACACCATTTAAGTCCACTGGATGATTTCTACCCCCAAAAGAGTAATACAAATGCATAATAAACATCCAAATTTCTATAAATTATATAGAATGGTAACCATTGGGAAACAAATAAAACCTTTGATCGATGCACAACCACTAGTGTTTCCATCTCTTTATTAATCATTACTCAGTACTCGATAGCTCTGCCAAGAGTGAAATGAATGGCAAACAAGATCGCAGCCTTTGTATAGCCTCCATATTTACGTTCCCACTCCAATTAGGTCTGCAATTATATCATGCTGCATAAAAGTATAGCGGGAACAATGAAGGACACAAGGGGCGTGTACCTAGTACATTCACTCTCGAGATAGAATGAGCTGAATATATTGTGTGATTCGCAGGAGATTTCTCAAGAAAGCTGCAATGAAGGATCGTCTTCCATTGTCCAAACAAAAGGAGGCACGTCAAACCTTGACCCTGCAACTGTTCTATATATGTAGAGTTTATCAACTGGGCAGCTTTCTGGTCTTGAATCTGGAGGTCCCCTCTCATCTATAACTTCAACATTCAACCTCGGCATCTTCTGAGCTAACAGCTTGCATGCTCTGAAACTCACAGCGCAAGAAGACATCCAAAGGGATCGCATTGTCTCCAGCTTTGCAGCATTGGCCAAAAGTGCTTTGTCCCCAAAGGGACAGTCCCTAATCTCCAGTTTCCGGAGGCTTTCACACCCAGAAAGCACGTGGTGGAGTCCCAAATCGCTATCACCCGCAAAAGCCACGGACAGCATCTCGAGCTTTTTTGCATATGTCCCGATATATTCAAACACACGATCTGTGAGGAGACCAGAGAGGGAAAGGCGCTGGAGATCCTTGCAGTACTGAACAATGGCTCCAAAACCAACATCAAGTGGCTCGAGAGTCAGGTAATCGGCTGTTCTAGGCTCAATTATACAAAGACGAAAACGTGTAAAGTTCGGGCAATTCTTGGCAACGGTGACCAATGCTTCATTAGACATCCGGCGGCAGAAGTACAAAACTGACTGAAGCTTAGGACAACCCGAAGATACGGCAACAAGGCCCTGTTCTGTCAAGGACACATTTGGCTCTACACCAAATGGATCAGATGGAAAAACGCGTAATTCTTGCAAATCCTTGCAACTAGATGCGAGCGCTTCAAGGCCACTATCTTCAATGTAATCAAGTACCTGCAAACATAATTTCCATTACTTTAGAACAAAAAACTTTGAAAATAGGCAAAGAAGCAAGATCAAGTTCGGTTATCATAAAATGTTAGGAGACCACAGAACGCTGTTGATCCTTACACCACTTAATGCATTGCGCACGATATTTTATAAATGGAATCAAAACCCAGTAGCACTCAATTTTTTCCCATTATTATTATAGTTTGCAATTTAAATGCAAAGGAGAAACACTTCCAAATCATAAATAAACCACTGATGCAATAATAAACTTACCAATAGGCGTTGCAAATTCGGACAGTGGCATACAAGCTTGATAAGCTCGGGACTTTGAATTGTAGCATAGCTCAAGTTGAGTGACGTTAATTTAGAGCAGACCGGGTAAACGGCTGGAAGGTAATCCGGGACCACATCCCAAAACCCGGACAAGCTCTTTAGTGCCTTGCAACTAGAAAATGCTCCAGCCAAATCTGAGTAGACATCTGGACGTAGCTCAGCTGCGTAGGTACCAGTGCCAAATTCAACCAGCTGTGGTGCATGACGTAAAATGTTGGCAACCTTATCCAGGGACACTGCGCGGTTGAGCCGAAGTGTCTTAAGGTTGGTACATCTACCCACCAGGCGCTCCAAGGCCGATAAGCTAACTTCATCAGACCCTAAGCAAGAAATGTTTAGAGACACCAAGGACGTGTACGTGTCCGGAAAATGACTAAGCCAATGCCCACTCAAATCATCCACTTCGCAGTCTCGCAAGTCCAGCTCTTTCAGATTTCTGCATTAAATATGCAGTTTGGTTCATAAAAATAAGGCACAAAAAAGGAATAAAAACAACATTTTGTATGCAAAAATAAAAATAGAAACCCAAATCAAATGCTACCATAGTTTTACTTAGTTAAATCCAAGAGTTTAAATATACGTTGTTACAAGGCTAAGGTTGCTTTCTTTTCTACAATTGAACTTGCAAACAAAAGATAGTTCTTTCAATCTAAAAACACAGGGAAAAAAAAAGAATTAAACGTCAGAATCTTGAGTAATAGATGTGGAAAATTATTCCCTCCATGACCAATCAACAAAAGTTAACAAATCAATAGAAAAGGGAATATAATTAAAGAGAAAAAAGAAGTCCACATTTCACATTAAGTAACCATCCAAACTATGAAGAACAATCCTCAAAAAACGAATCTGCTGATATCAAACACAACAAGGTATCCAAGAGGTACAAAGAACATGTTTTTTTTTTCACTAGATTTTCCACGCTAGATATTCTTAAAAAAAACAATCTGACCTCAGATCTGAGCAAAGCAAAAGCTGGTGAAACTAAGACAACTAACACACGAAACCAAACTTCAAATCTACAAGTAAACTCCATGGAAATGAATTAAAACTACTCAACAAAAAAGTATAGCTAAAACCAAAAATAAACTTGATGAAAGCCCTAGAAACTCACTTGCAACTGGCAGCAATGGCAGCAAGTCCATCAGTTGAAAACCCTTCACAAGAAGAAAGAACCAATACTTTGAAGTTCTTAAACGACTTAGCAATAAGCTCCAAACTTTCGTCGGTAACAACCATCCTTTTAAGCTTAATCTCTTCGAGCCAAGGGACAGCGCCGGCCATCTCGACGATCCACGGGAACACGTAACCACCCCATCCGTCGGGAACCAGATTGAAGTCAGCGAAGTGGGGTTTCCCTTTCAGCTCAATGGAACTAAACTCCGGGAACCGTTTGATCACCATCCGAGGGCTCACAGCGTAGCAGTTCCCCACAAACACTTTCCTCCGACACCACCGTTCAATCTCGTACCACGATTTACACACCAACGACACCGAGTTCCGGTCTTTATCCGATTGTATGAACGAGAACACGTGCTCCAGCACCTCATCTGGGAACGAAAACGCCATTTTCTTATGCATTAATGAAAAATCGAAAAAGAAGGGGAAAAAACTCAACACACAAAACAAAAATGAAGCCTTTTTGAGGTTTTGATAGAAAAGTTTGGATTTTTTCACGTTTTAGGTCTTGGGTTTAGCTGGGATTTGCGTTTACTTGAAGTTTAGAGTTTGTTTTGTAAGATCTGAAACGCCATTAACGAAGCTTTTAGGGGTTGCAGAGGAATGGGAGAGAGAAGCAGAAAGTTAAGTCAAAGACAGACACAATGGACGATAGAGGATAAGGATTTTTTTATTTATTTTTAGCGTTGGCAAGAAGGGTTAGATTTTAACCATTGTTTCATTGGTCGAATTTTTTCAATTCATTTGTTTGTGGGGACAAGTAGGGATAATGATGGACGATGAGGAAAGTGACACGTGGTGGAAGAGAGATGTTTGCCGTAGATTGGCGATGAGAAGTGGGGAGATCTTATCCGTCGGCGACGAAGAGGATCCGCATAAAACGGGTGTATGTACGAGATGTGGGGACAAAAAAATGGTTATTATCGAGGCCGATAATATTTGGGTTAAAATAGAAAAATATATAGTTTAAAGGGTAAAATGAAGAAAATTGTATATTTTTATACATTAAATTGTAAATAAAGTCATTTTTTACTTAATTTATAAAATGTATCCTTTGTCCGCTTTATACTTTTTTTTTAATCTCATTTTACACCTTAAACTATTATTTTTTATTTTTATTTTTATTTTTATTTTTATTGACGAGTTAAATACGATAATAAAAGTAAATCTTCATGCATTTCATTTATGTATAAATGAAGAGTTGCAATCAATAGTAGTGATAGAGATGAGAAATGAGGTTTAGATTGATTTTTTAGGTACGATTTAACTTGAGAAAAATTGATAGTCCTCCTCGTGTGTGTATATTAGAGGAGATTTAACGAAAGTGTCAGTTTTAGACCTTATAAGATATAATGAATGAAACACAGTAATTATGTTTGTCAGGTAATATACTTAACTGATAAGTCGGTTAGACTTGACATTTATTTTGTCTAGATTAGTATAACTTTAGGATGAAATTACTATGGATAATTTCTTTTATGCCATGTTTAAGAATCATATTTAACTGGTGTCCATTGAGAATGATCAAATGAATAAATTTAAAAGAACATTTTTAAAGAGTTTAATGAACGAAAAAATATAATGCAAATGGATTATAACAAAGATCATAATAAATATAGTTTATTTAAAAAATGTTATCAATAATAATGTACACATAACATATTATTAAATTAAATGCCAATAGTAATTTATAGAATAAATTGAGAAAAAATCGAAGAATTTAATCATATATTGTTCACATTCCTTCAAAAAAAAAATAGTTGAGGAAAATTGAAATAAAGTTCAAACGAATGCACGATGCGCCTTGATCACAACCGTCAGATTTAGGTACTTTTTTCACAGTGTACGGTCGAATTACACAGAACCCGGAAAAGGGTCACGAAATAGTAATAAAAGAATTTTACTGCAAATGGTAAATAAAAAAACAAATACAAGGAAACGGTTAAAGAGTCCCCACAATTACCACATGCAATACGTACATGTTACCAGAGTACCAAACTACCCCTTGTCTTACCCTATAACTCGACCTTTGATTCTCATATAATCGAAGAGTAGTTTCGTCGGTTAATGAAAAGGACATGGTATAATGGGGTTGCACTGTCTCGGCATGGAGTCCATTGAGCTGTCCATTTTATGTCGAAAAAGCTGGGAGGTGTTAAGAATCAACGGTCCAGATTTAAAGTTGGTAGAAAATAAGAGATTCGGATCGTAGGATGGCTCCGTCCGTATCGAAAGCAACTGTAAAAGCTTGTCTCTATCTAAAGTATAAAGTACAGAGAGGGAAATGAGGAATTATTTATTTTAAATGAAATTATTGAGTATTTGCTTAAAACTAATTTCCATTTTTTGCTCTGAAATATAGGTAATATGTTTAATATAATTATTTGTCAAAAAATTGTTAATATAATTAGAAGATGCCGAGCTGTTCTGGTTTTATCTCACATTGTTTAATATTTAAAATTATTATTTTATTCTTATTGAATAAAGATATAAAATAAAACAATTACACATCTATCAAAACATTCATATAAGTAGTAATAATATTCAAATTCTAACATAGAATGCGACGATATTCGCATCTACCCACACCATAGTTTAAGTAGTGTTTTTATTATTTAGTCTTATAAACGACGTGGCGGAAATGACACATAATATAATTTTTCTAATATTTGTATCCATATAAACGAAATGTATTTAAATATTTGATAATATTTCAATCAAAATTAAAGTAAATTAAAATATTGAATATCAGAAGAAGAAGAAAAAACTCTAGTCGAACTCATTATGAATTCATTATTATGTGTCAAAAGTTAGAACATCCAAAACCATAAAAAGAAATGAAGCGGACAAAATCATGCATCTAATTATTTATTCGACTTATTAATGAACTAACTTAAATTGAATATTAAATAGATTTATTATAAACTATTATTTGAATTCAATTTATTTTATTTATAACCTTGTAATTAGAAACAGCGCGAAAAGGTATTTGAAATTAGCAGGATCCATGTCCCCATTAAATTTTAGAAAATTAAAATATAGTCCCCTAAAAATCTCAAATTTTTTAATTTCTAATTAAAATTTCTCAAGTAATTTTTAAAAGTTCTCATTAAACTTTTCAGAGTTTCAAAATTTTAATTTAAATATCTATTTTTTTAAATAAAGTTAATCTCACAGACTATCTCACCAAATTCCATTATTGATTTGAATATATAATCTTATTCAAAGAACTTATAATCCATAGATGGTGCGTCCTATAAATGAGGTTGTACATGTGAGCAATCCCACACAAATAAAATCCAATAAACAAAAGGAATAGCTGAGTTGTTATCCTGTACATAAAGCTGATTGTTTAATGATAAGAAATCGTGATTAAGATTGAAATAATTAATGAAGATTATTTTTAAAGGTAATGAAGATTAATTTTAATAAGGCTTATATTACAAAATAAGTATAAGCCTTATTAAAATTAATATTTATTACCTTTCAAAAAAAAATTAAATAAGTGTCTAAAGTATTTTTTTGGTCAAAATGAGTGACTAAAGTATATTTTTTTTTATCAAAATAAGTATTTAAAATATTTTTTAATCAAAATAAGTATTTAAAGTATAATTTTTTGTCAAAATAGATACTTAAACTATATTTTTTGGGTAGTCTAAAATTAATTATAAAATAGTATTTGTTCATATATATTCTTAACATTTTGACAATACACACATTACAAATAAAGTGATTAAACTCGAATTTCTAAAAATAAATATTATTCGTTTTTTCCTAAAACTATTTGTTAGGTCCATGTACTTTAAATACTTATTTGTTTGTGATATAATAATAATAATAATAATAATAATAATAAGCCCACGCACGGTTCCGGGAATCCCTCGTCCCCCTCGAGTGGGATGGCAATATGTCATATGGACTTTGTAGTAGTCTTATTAATGTAAAATGAGATTTGTCAAACAACATTTTGAGAACAGTGAAATTAATTAAGCTGGTTTTTAAATAAATAAAAACCCAATTAACTGTTTTTAATCAGTGAACTTAATTAATAATTTGATTGGTTAAATCGATGAGTATATTAAAAGTTTGAGATTGGACTTTATCAGTATAATGTTCTTTTTGGTTCTATCATCAACAGTCTACAAAGCTTATTGTAAATATATATTATATATTTCCTTTTTTATTTTATAATTTTACTAATTAAACATAACATGTACGAGTAGTAATTAGTTGTCAACAATATCTAAAACAATTGATTAAAATTTTCAATTGACATCTTTTTTTTTTAAGTTGTGGGTTTAAAATTTGGTACGAATAAAAAATTTTATTTTTCATCTTTTAATAATAATTGTTAAAAAAGGAGTAACTGGTTGGATAAATTGTTAATTAATTAATTAAATTTAGTTAATCCTATGCACGTGGAAGCGTAAAAGTCCAATGTAAATGAGGTCCGAAATCCATGCTGCCACACGTAATTGCCGCCTCCAACTTCAACATTTGAGGTTAATCCATGCTTCCCGTTTTTCATCAAATAATCAAAATATTATGTTAAGCGTGAATTAAATTTTTTGATTGGTGTGACTATGTATGTCTTAAATTTAAAATTTAGGTTTAGGATTTATGATTAAAGTTTTAGGTAAAATTTAAGATTATAGTTTAAGAAATTATGAGCATGACTTATTTTTAGAATTTAAGATTTAAAATTAAAATTAAGGCTTAAAAAATTAATATAAAATATAAGAAAGTGACATTGAAAAAGGACATAAAAAGGGGCATGGAATTTTTTTTCTGTTTAGCGTAAGAGGCTTTGGTTCTATGGTAGTACCATAGGTGGATCGTTGAAGGGACTAGTGGGGGTTATGACCTAAAATTTTAAAAATTTTGAATTTTATCTCTAAAATTTTTGAAAATTTTAATTTGCCCCCTCAAAATTTTTAAAATTTTATATTAAGTTTTAAAATTTGAAATACTTTTAATTAATTCTCCTCTCAATTTTTTATTAAATCTCTCAAAAATTTTAAAATATTTAATTTAACCCTCATTTTTTTATTTTTCGTTTAAGCCTCATTTAAAAAATAAGTTAGCCCCCTAAACTTTTACTCAAAGTTCCGCCACTAAGTAGTATTGAAACTAAGATCAATTAATTGATCGAGTAGTCAAAGATGTTCATATTGTCTCATCTTATATGAGTTTAAATTTTGATACTTATTTCGAGAATGTAATTATTTTTACTTAATCAAAATGGTAAGACTGAAACTTTAGAATATTTAGTATTTTATATTCGAATTTTATTACGAGTAAATTTATATACATCTATTTTTGTTATATCATTTCCTGTGGGTTTCTTTTTCTGATTATATTGGTTTAAGTTAGGGTTTATGTTAGTCCGCTTTCAGTCCAATGCTACAACTAGTTACTTCTAGCCTTGCATTCTAATTAAATTCTCAAATTGGTCCATGTACCTTTTTTTCCCTCTCATTCTTAACACTGTACTAATAAATACGATGTGGCACAATGATAGCTGTCGCGTGTAACAAACAATGTGGTTTTTGTAGAATAATTATGTTTTTAGGATAAATTTGAGTTTTATTTATCCAAAAAGCCGCTACAGAAAAAATATTTTCTAACTAAAATAAAATTAATCAATTTTACACTTTGAAAAAAATAAATAAATTACTCAATTTGAAATTTGGACTTCGTCTCTAATAGGGATTATTATGGAATGAATCTAATGATGTGGTTTTTATTAAAGATGTGTATAATGGTGAAGAAGTAACGAAATTATTGCCCTTATCTAAATGCCGTAAGGAAATCGACAATAATGAAGTTAGCATTAATTCGTTGGTTCCAAACAATCAAATCTTTATACTATATGATGTCAATACATACATTTAGGTCGTGTGATTTTGGATGCCTCTTTTATATACATTTATTGTCACAATAACATCGGTTCATTTATTCACATTTATTCATTTTTGGGCTATAAATAATTTTACTTTTATCGTTGACAATGAATTCAAATGTAAACAAGTAACAATAATAATACGGATAAATTATAAAAGTAGTTAGTAAAGTATGAAAATTGATTGTTTTGGTTATTGACCTTTCAAAATTTATAAAATGGTCATTAAATTTATAAAAAATTATTAAGTTTATCAAACTATTACAAAATAATTATTAAATTAATTGAGTTGTTGCGCTATTTTTTAATAACGTTTAATGATCATTTTGTAATAATTTGATAATTTTAATGACTGTTTTATAATTATTGAAAGGTCAGTGACGAAAACAATCATTTTTCTACAATTTAATTATTTTTTTTTTGTACTTTAATAATAATCCTTAAATCATTTACCTATTTAAGAATTAAACTCCGTTGATTCAAAAACAAATTTAAAATTTGAGTTCCCAATTGAGTTATTTGATTATTTAATTTCGATTCCAGTTATTTAGTTTTTAAAATCGAATTACTTGATTTTCCAATATTTTTATAAAAATATAAAATTTATATAAATGTTAAATTATGCAAATTTTATTTTTCCCCAACATGATAAATTCGAAGTTTTTTTTTAAAGTAGATTATCAAATCAAGTTTAAACAAGTCTCGAATTTATTTGCTCTAACTTGGAATTCAGTCATATTTATCAACAATGTTTTAATTTGACCAATTTTTTATTTAACTCAAAAAAATATTTTATTTAATTTTTATTACACCTATCTTGATTAAAACACTAAATTAAGTTAGAATGATAAAATATAACTCATTAACTCGTCTAAATCAAAACTTTTCATTCGATTTGACTTTAATCGATCGAATTTTTATCTTTTTTATTGAGTAAATAGGTGATTACATTCTCGATGCAAATACCTAAATTCGAATTCATATAAGATGAGGTAACATAAGCATCTTTGAGAACCTTGACCACTCAATTAATTAATGTATCTCAATTTTTATTATGGTAGTAAATAGCATAAAACAAAGGGTGAAAAAAAAAACATATTGGAGTCCATTCTTATGGCCATCCTTAGAATTAATGAATTATAAAGCCTAACTTTGAGAATGCTAATAAAAGTTAGTTAATAAAATGTCACTTCATCGTATGTTAGGAGTCCACAAATCAATTACATTTGTTTATAAGTTGGGAGCCAGCTAGATTGACTAAAGGATTATTTTAAATTGTTAAGAAATATAAGTTACTCTAAATTCTAATCAATGACATAGATGATTATTTAAAAATTAAAAGTATAGGGTTTTAATTTATAAGTATTTTTAAAATAGTTATTTAATATATTAATAGTTATTTTTAATACACAACAATTTCTAGTAGTATTTATGGAATAAAAAGTTATAGTAATGGTGTATTAAATAATAATTTTTTTATATGTACAATGTATAATGAAAAATGATAAAAAAGTTTTCATATTCAAGATTAAAAAAAAGGAAAGCCAAAGTTTATAGGCTTAAGTGGCAAAAAAGTGTCTAAATTATAAACTTTTTTTAGATAGGTGTCCAAAATATTTTTCGAGTCAAACATGTGTCTAACGTTTTCAACATTATTTAAATAGGTGCCCGCCGTCAACGTCCGTTAATTTGTACTATTAAGTGACACGTGCCAGCTTCTTAAAATTCTAAAATTACATTTAAAAATAAAATAAAATAAAATATTTTCTTTATTTCACAAAATATCCCCAAAAGTTGAAATCCTTAACACCTTAAAACTCAAATATCGATTTGACCTGATTTCGCCGTTGATTGCCACGCCGCCGTCCACCACATTCATCGTCGGACCATCACGACCATTTACCTCACCATTTCATATTCGGAAATCGACCGACGCCGTTTGAAATATCAAAATCGTCGAATTGTTCATTCGAATAATTCACGACGAACGACGGCATAATAGATGAACAGTGTGTGGGTCGTTCGACGAGAGAAGGGTGATTCAATCGATTGCAGGAAACGCGATCAACGTCGGTGGTAGTGGCCAGATTTGGGGGTTTAAGGATTTGAGGGACTACTTTGAGATTATTTAAATATTTTAAGATATTTTAAAAATTTTAATTTATTTTTTAAAAAATAATGTTTAACACTGACGCGTATCATGTTTTTATTGGCTAACATAATTTTTTAACAAACAGTCACGACGGGCACTTATTTGCGTAACGTTAAAAACGTTAAGCTTCTATTTGACCTGAAAAATATTTTAAAAAACTATATAAAAATGATATAATTTGAACATTTTATTGCCACTTAAGCCAAATTTATAATATTAAAGTAGAAACGCACCAACATTAACAACGTTAAATTACGAAATAGAGAAAAGCATGATTAAATGAGATTATGTTTATCCAACAAACCTTTGGTTTTATATAATTATTACCAAGTATCATTTGCAATATGTATATATCGTTTTATATAGAAGTCTCCTTTTGTTAAGGTTTTGGAAAGGGCAGGTGCTTTGGCTTTACGCAATGTCGAAAAGTTAGATAAGAGTTGGTAATAACATGCACTAATTCAATTATCGGTAGACCCCATTTTAATGAGTATTGTATTAGTTTGAATTGGAAGTTTTCAAACTTTATGATCATTTACATTTCATATGAGATGAAATTAGAGATTTTAGTTCGAGAGTCAATTATCGAAAATAACTTTAATAGAATTTTTTTTATTGTTCATTGCACTTCGTTTTGAATAATACCTCAAGTTGAGTCGAGTACAAATATATTGACAATTTTTTATTTATTTCTAAAATCAAGTTTGAAAGTTTGAAGGGTAAAATATAAATGTTAAAAATTTGAAGGATAAAATCATAATTAATTTATTATTTTAAAAAATGAAACATATGATAAATAAAATTTGGGTAAAGTTTACAAATGGTCACTGAACTTTGTTAAAAAAAATAAAATAATTTTTTTAAATGTTACAAAATGAAAATTAAACTTTGTGTTTTGTAACAAAATGTTAACTAGAATGTTAAACCCTATTAACTCTTAACGGCAAACTTTCAAAATAATCTTGATTTTTACACATTATTATAACTTAGTCCTAATTCTAAAAAAATTAACCCTTGATATTTCAAAATTACTTCAATTTAGTCCTTCACTACCATCATCTCCTTCACCATCATCCTCTTGGATCTTACTCATCCGATTCTAAATCTTCTATCATGTAGTCTCCCTTCTAACCCACAAAATTCAACTTTCATTACTGATGCAGAATACACAGCAAGACTTAGATTCTTTAAAATTTAATCTCAATTACAAAAATAAATAAACATGCTTATTATGAAAAAGAATTCTAAAAATAAACAAAAAAATAAGTATATTTATATTGAAACTCTTTTCCATCAGTACTCAGTAATGTTGAACCCTACAAAACCACATTTGCTAATAAAACCAAAAATTACGCTACCATACAAATATGATAGCACCTAGTTCTGGATATTTTAAGGATTAAAAAGAAAACCTACCATACTAAGATCAGATATTGAAGCAACAGGAAAGGATCTCCGAGAAGCAATGAGCTGAATCCGAGCACAAATCAAACGAGTACAAACAAACACGATGAACATGATACTTATTGTGAATCCTATAACCGTCATCACTAAACTTACCCCACAGGCCGATTTCATTTTTTTTTATATCCCAAATCTTTATCTCATAAACCCGGGAAAAAGAATCAAATTCCCATGCTTACTACAACCGGTAGGAACAAAACTGAAGTGATTCTAAGGTAAACCCATTTTCATTTTCCACAGTTTAAGCATGAAAACAAACCCTTTAGCTCGAGTGGCAATGTTTTTTTTCAGTGAGACAAGCAGTGAAGGAGTTGAAGGTTTGGCGACTGTTTCCCTGTTGAAAAGAGAGAGAGAGAGAGAGAGAGAGAGAGAGAGAGAGAGAGATTTGTAATGTAAGAGACTACCGGATTATGAGATAATGGATCTAAATTTTAGTTTAATTTGCATTTGGAGCCCAACAAATGGAGAATTGAAGATGATTCTAATGGAATTGGTTGACTTTATTTCACTATCATCATCACCTTCGGCATCAGTAATGAAAGGTTGAATATTGTGTGTTAGAAGGGGGATTACATGACAGAAGATTTGGTATAGGAGAAGGAAGATCCAGGAGGAGGATGGTGAAGGAGATGATGATAGTGAAGGATTAAAATAAAGTAATTTTGAAATATTGGTTAATTTTTAAAAATTAGGACTAAATTATAACAATGTATAAAAATTTAGGCTATTTAAAAAGTTTTTGATTAAGAGGTACGAGATTTAATGTTTCAGTTATCATTTTGTTATAAAACACAAAATTTAATTGTCATTTTGTAATATTTGAAAGTTTAATTGTTGTTTTGCTTTTTTAACAAAATTTAGTGACAATTTGTAAATTTTACTCTAAAATTTTCTTATGTGTGGCGCGGTAAAGGAGAGATGAGTTTTTCTAAAGTTAGAATGAGGCTAAAAAGAGCGCAACTGAAATTTTTATAAAAATTATAAAAGTTTTCATATTGACTTTTATACCGAAATTTTTATATTTTTATAAGAAATTCAGTATGTATCGAAATTTTGTACACTTTTAAAATTTTTACATTTTTTTGTAAAACAATTAGAATATATCAAAAAATAATATTAAAATTTTTATAATTTTTATAAAAAATTTAATTACGCCTTATTTTAATCTTATTAAAGTGCCTCATCTTAGAGTTTTTCGGAAAAAGCCCTTCCTAGGACCTAAATAGGTTCGTCCCTATCGAGGGGAACTTAACTACTTCTAGAGTTGTGTTGCGTCTTTCTATCAAATCATGTATGTTTATGTGTGATTTTTAAAAATAAATGCAGATCTATAACATGTTTTCAATAAATTTTCTATTGAGAATTTCTTAGTAAGAAAATGAAATGAGATCATAACAGTGAATCTTGACACTCAAGATCCGAAAAAAAATCCTAAAATATTGAATAATTAGTAGGAATTAAAAAAATTATTAAATAAATTCGACTTATCACGTTATTTATGATCTATCTAATAACATTCACCCATTTCAGTGTAGCTTACATTTAATTACATAATTCTTAATACACGTAAAAAAGAGGTAAAGATTCACTTTAAAAAAATAAAATAAATTTTTTTTATTAAATGAAACTATGAATGACGTGATAAATCAGTCTTATTTAATTTTTTTTAAAAATTTAACTTTATTCGTATAATAAAATTACTATAACAACCAACTATTAGTTCATCTAACGAGCTAAGGTGTTATCGCCTTAAGTAAGGTCAAAAGATCAATTATGGTAGTATGAATAAAACAAATAAAATTTAAAAATTTATTCCATTATAAAATTTTATAATATTAAATTATAATTAGACTGTCAATAAATTAAAAATTAATAATTGTAGAAAAATTACTGTAATGAACGGGGTAAAAAGGGAAAGAAAAAAATGCTGAGTGGTCTGTCATGAGATAAGTTCTTTTTTTTTTTTTATCAAAACGGTGAGATAAGGATTGAAAGGTTAAAGATAGGGTGCCAAAAATTGTAGGGACCCCTAATGAAACCAAAAAGAAAAAATCAGCTCGCCTTCGAGGGCGGCCTAAGCCTGCCTGCTCTGCTCTGTCCTATCAATTTTATTTGTGTGAATCATATACACTCCTTTTTTCTTTTATATTTTCTTCAATATATATCACACCAATTGATATTTAACAGATTTATAGTTAATTGTTGTTTTTATTAACTTAATAAAATTTGAAAAAAAACATAATTAAAATTATTATGAAAATGAATTTAATTAATTTTTAAAAAATTATTAGTTTTATTGAAAACTTTTATGAGAAGAATATTTACAAACCCATTGTTAAGAAAATAACATTGATAACTTTCGATAAATACGAATTAAAAGAGATAGTATTTAATGCTAATAGGTTAGGCTGGTGATAAGACTGAGTTAGGTTTTTGGATTATTCACTCACATGGGAATGCTAAGCCCATTCTACAATTTCAAACATTGATGTGATTTTCACATTACAAAAAATTAAAAAGAGTTTAATGTAAATAAATAAGTACTAATCAAACCATATAATTTTACTATTTTAGTCCTTGGTTTAGCGAAATATTTATAATTGAATTAAATAAAAATATAATAAATTATTGAGCGTAATAATAGCACACAATATTTTTTAAAAATTAAATTCTTAGAAATATATAATGAGGTTTATTTATTTATTTAGACTTTATCTTTTTTTATAATTAATTATATTTTAACCTTTTATCTTGATTTTTGACTATGTTACTATATCGATCATAAAATGAACATCATAAAAAAAAATACAGCACATAATGGTCCGTCAAAGGTGACAAACTTTACGAAAGTTCTTTGCAAGGCATTGTCTACTAAATGACAAGTTTAGCTTCAACATGCTTAAGGTTGAGGCAACGTCAAAGATTTGAAAGAAAAGAAATTGGGGGAGACAGTAAAAAATTGCTGGAAATTTTTTGGGGTATTGTCTTATTCGACACTCGATAGCCATTGTCTTTTTATATCTACATAGTATGATTGGACATTGAAGCATATGTTCTTTTGACTACCTGTTAATCAAATTGATTAGGATCTTGGGTTGTATTATCCTCCATCAATCTAAATTTAAAACAAAACATAACTATTTAATCACGATTTTAGATGATATAATAAGTTTTTTATTTATTTTAAATAACAGTCGAGTGTTTACTTTTCGCCCTGAGTATAAATTAATTTTAAAATTTATTTATATAAACTAATAGGATATAAAGTGTTAGTAATTAAAATCGCTTCTATGGATACATTAAAATAAACAGAACATAACTACTTAGAGGAGTGGTAATATTTCCACAAATGGGAGCCTCCCAATTTGTATGTCTCACTCTTGGCATTCCCGATCTTACGTGAACTAGTTAAGCAACTGGTTTTGGTTCTATAGAGCAAAGGTTAAGGACAAAAGTACGAGGATAATCTTTAAACCTATCCAATTATAACATTCCATAATTAAAACGTTTATTCCTATATATAATTTTTTTACCCTTTATATTCCGATAGAACATTAAATTTTATGGCCCACACAAATGATAATTTAATTACAATTGTTTCTCAAATTTATATTAAGAATTAATTCATTAAAATCGGAACCACATAGTTTACAAAGAGTTACGCTGATGTCCATTTAAATTTAGAAATTTTTTAACGAGATACATAATAGTAATCCGCTTTATTGATCGAAAAAAGAGTTATACTGATGTGTCAAGTATTAAAATAGAACACGCCGTAATTTTTTTTTTTTGAAAAAGTAATTTTAAACATTTCATATAGAATAATATCCTAAATTACCTATACTTTTTAGTTCGATATATATAATTTCAGCCTATTAGTATTCATTTCGTCCAAAACATATTAAATGGTCTTAGTGAAAACAATAATTCATTATTCTTAATTAATTCAAATTCGAATAATTTTTTATAGTGTATATACATTATTAAAAATTAATATTAACGAACATATAATATATTATAATTACAATTACACCAGACAGTTAATAAAAAACTATTCATTTCATCCTAAAAGTTCAGGTTGCCCCCAAAATTACCAAACTTAACTTAAAGACTTCAGATTTTAAGAATTAAAGGGCATAAATGCCTCGTAAATCAACCAGCATAATTTTTTAAACCATCAATATCTAATTTAATTGATTAATTCGAATAAGATATTGTAAAAGTTTATTAGGATGACAACTCTTCTAACATAATTTGCTCCATTTACAAATTCAAAACTAAAACTTCTAATCTTATTTAAGAGATTTAGTATTTATCCTACTAAACTAACAAATTATTAATGAGTACTGCTCCCAATGGTAAAAGTAAGCAAACACCCTGGACTCTTTTTTGGTTTAACTACAAGTAACTGATTTATTGATCGACTAATTCGGGTCGAGTTTTATAGAGGCCTAATATGTGGACAACCCTCTTAATCTTGTTTTTTTCATTCACAATATCAGAATTCAAACTTTTAATCTTATTTAAAAAACCTAACGTCTCATCCGTTAGACCAACTAATTATTGGTAACATCGTGCGTCTTTGCCCACACTTGTCTTCATGTTTTTCCCCTTCAATTAATGGTGCGCTCCATAGGCTTAAAATTTGGACCAAACCTCCAAGGATTTAAGCCCAATGAGAGTCCCCACTCATTTAATTGATTTTGATGCTTCTTATTATTTCTCATTTAACAACACTGTTGTCGGTGAGACAGTACAATTTAGGGTTGGCCTTAGGACAGTTGCCATCCACTTACTATGTCTTAAAACATACACAAATATCAACTTCAATGCAATCAACTTCTTTAATCATATAAATAAATAAATAATTATGTGATTGAGCTTTAAATAAAGTGGAAGAAATGGAAAATTGTAACTCATTGGGACGAACCCATTTTTAGCATTGGGGTCCCTTGGGTCTAATCGTTTAAGACCCACCAAATGTTTGATCCTTTGGATAGAACAACAAAATCAGTAGTGGTCTAATTCTGATTTTAGTCCTTTCACTATGCCGAATTTCAGAATGGACTTCTCAATTTAGCATAATTTGATTCGTTACTTTTATAATATTATTTTAAAGGTTCAAATTAGTAACACCGTTAAGTTGTTTTATGTTAAGATGACGGTAATTATGATATTATTATTAGGCTTAATACCCAAATAGGTGGCTAAACATAGTGGATCACTTTTGGTGCTTAAACTATTTTTAGCTCTAAATAGGTGTTTAAAATTTCAATTTTGGTCATTTTAAGTGCCTAACCGTTAATAAAAACCGTTATCCAATTAAAATGTGACAAGTGGCATGTTTTAATTTTTAATTTATTTTAATTAATTTTTAAATAAAATTCAATTTTCAATTTTTTTAAAATGATAGTTTTAAATTTTTACAAAATAGTCCCAAATTCCTAACCCAAAACCCCAAATCCCCAAATTATTGTCGCTGTCACCATTTACTGCCTCATCGGAGACCACCACTACCACCGCCGGACCACAACGACCGTTTCTCACAACCACCATCGCCGATAATCGATAATAGGTGTGCCAACGATTTTTTTTCGCGATTTTGGCTTCTTTCGACGTTAGGAAGCCGATCGACACACCTACCGTCAGTTGCCGGCGATAGGTGATTGGGAAAAATAGTCGTGGTGGTCCGGTGGCAGATATGGGGGCGGCGGCGTGACCATCGGCGACGAAATCGACTGGGGAAGTTAGGGATTTTAAATTTTGAGGCTATTTTGTGAGTTTTAGGAAATTTAGGGTTTTTTAAAATTAAGTTAAAAAATAAAATAAATTAAAAAAGAAATAAAATAAAAATTTATTTTTTAAAAAAATAACGGTAGTTAACGGTTAGGCACCTAAAATGACCAAAATTAAAACTTTAGGCACTTATTTAGAGCTAAAAATAGTTTAGGCACCAAAAGTGATCCACAAACATAGTTTGAGCACCTATTTAGGTATTAAGCCTTATTATTATTATTGGTCACACAATTAGATCAAGTGAAAATTCAGTTAAAGAAGTCATAACTTTCAATTAGATAATTTTACATGCTAGTTGAATACTTAATGTTTTTATTTTCTTTTACAAAAGAAAATTCACATCATTGTTTTAATAGTAGCATGTTATCAACCTAGACATGCAAATAATACTAGTATAAAAATAGATGACCAGGTAATGTCAAATTAAAATAAGACGATTAAATAGATTAAAACCATAATTAGACATAATACAAATTTTTTTTATTATTTTTAAATGTGATAAATCTCAAATCTATACGTGAACTTTAATAACAATCGGACAAAATCAAGATTCATGTATTTCGTTGCACATTAAACCAAAGTTGATGTGTACTCCTTACAATCATCCCTTGTCAAATAACTAACATAGAGAATGCTTTGTCTGAAACAAAGAATTTCTGATGAAAAATTCAAGAATGTTGGATATCCAACCATTCCAAGTTGTGTCTAGAATGATCAAAAGTGACAGACCGGCAAGTTAGCAACAAATATTTACAGCACTTATATATCAGTTGCATACATCCTTCCCCACTTTCCCGAACGGGAGGATGGCATTCTCATGCTGCTCCTGCCCGGCAGCAACTACGTTCTCCGCAGATGCAACCAGCTGAAAGTTTTTGACGGAAGCGACCGTCACCCGTCTGTTGAAGTTAAGACACCAGCACTGGAGTTGTTCATGCCACCTGGACAGGCCCGATCACGAGATTTTGGTGAGCTAAGGGCGAACCTAAAGATCCAAGTTTCCTCAATTCTCAACAAAAGCACAACCTGGTAAACACTCTACTGATTCAATAGCGAAGTTATACCCTCCAAGAGTCTAATAAGCCTACATTACAAAAACTCTTATACTTCATTGTTCATACACAAATAAGCTAATAAGCAGCACTAAACAAACGCGGCATCCAACCGAAAAGCAGGGATTTAATTCTCAGCCGTGAATAATGCGGATGAGTTGCGGTTATTGCCGACCGTTATTTTCTACAATAGCAGTTTCGGATGGTGCCGTTATCGCGGTCACGGTACGCTATTTACATCCCTAACCGAAAGTCGAATAAAATCGAAAAGCAATCCAGCATTTGAAGTCATTCGGTTGCAGCGTTTTATCGCGGTTGAAACAATAGCGGATGAACTACGATTATTGCAGACCATTATTTTTTACAATAATAATTTCGAACAATACCTTTACTGCTGTATAGCGGCAGCTATCGCGATCGTAATCCGCTATTTGAATCCCTGCAATCACCTACAACACTAATGCAGCAAAAGCTCAGGATTTTTATCAGTACTACCCCCCCCCCCCCCAAAAAAAAAACTGATGCGATGTGTGAAGCTGGTGGGGTCATGGGGTCCCGACCCAGCCATGGAATCTGCTCCGTTTCAGCTACTTTGGTCTTTTGGGTCCCCATCCTTTCAACTTCTCCTTCTAATTATTATTTGGTGTTGGACTTGGGCCATTATTATATGCAAAGCTCATGCAAATATATACTATAACTTCTATATTACCGTACTAGCCCGTCCAAAAGCAGAGACGGAGCATAGCTTTTTAGGTAAATTACATATATATCATTAAATTTTAAATTTTATATCGATTATACTATTAGATTAAAAATTATCGATATTATTTTAAAATTTAGTTTATACTTCAATTATACCATTGAATTGTTAAAATTCCTTCACGTCATTGCACGGAGACCGTTAAGAATTATCTACTTCATAGATTTTAATGGCTCAATGGTCTTATTGAAGCCTAAACTAAAGTTCAGTACTAAAATAGTATCGATTTTTAATTGACTGTTATAATCGATACTAAACTTACAGTTGAGTGGTATATGGTGTACTTTACCCTAAGTTTTTTTTTTTAAAAAAAATTTGGTCCTTCAAATTTTTTGAGCTAATAATAATCTAAGTCTTTATATTTTTTTAATAATTCTAATATGGTCCAACATAGTATTTATTCCTTTTTGCTAATCTTGAAAAATTCACATGCACCTTGCAATATAACCGCTCAAACTTAGATATGAGATCATTTAGGAGAAACAACAGTCTATTTTTCTAATTAGACTACCCATTAAATTTAAATTTTTATAAAATTAAATATTTATTAATTAGACACTATTTTCAAAATTTGAATATAAGTATTTAATAAACCCTTGCTGTGATTGCATATTATTGGTTCAGGTTGACTACTTCATCGCTAGACTAAACTCAGCCTTTATGGATCATAATTGGAAGTTACTTTTGTCTTCTTTTTTCTCGTGACTGATATTTTCGACCGTTACTCCAAAATCTTTATTAATTCACAAGGCCACATTGTGATGAGTCATGCCCATGATGTCCTGGCTGGCCCATCACTCCAACTGTGGGTTTGTTTCAAATTAATTTGTTAATTAATATTTAATAGAATCAGTTAAAGTGGGGTTGTTTAATTAATTCATCTTTTCTTATCAATATAAAACCCAAAATACCTAAAATATAAATGATTAATTAATCTTGTGATAATTAACAAACAATAACCACAAAAAACGATCTCAAAATAAAAAAAATAAAACATCAATATTTATTTCGAAAACTTAAAATATAAAAAAAAATTATGGACAAAAGACGAGAATTTTTATTATGTCGAAAAATAGATTACAACATAGTTTATGTCTAAAGGTGATGTAGGTTTGTTCAACTTATTTTTAAACTTTAATACATAATATTTACCTATAGAGATTAGAGATTTATTCAAACGAGTTTCAAACACACAAAGGGAGAATTAAAGTTTTACACTAATTTAAATTAGTTTGCTCGCCACGACAGTTTTCACTTTAACTATTACTTTTTTATAAACATATAGGACTAGATCAAAATAAAATTTAGATCAAACTCTAATATATTGTAAATATAACGAATTGAATTAAGAAAGATAATTATAATAACCTAAATAATACTCTTAATTAGTTAATAAAATGACTAAATATGATTATATATATTATTTTATGGCATTGAAGAATGAGAAAGCTTTGGAATTTTAACACGTGTAATAAAGTGATTGGTTACAACACACAATGAAAGAAGACAAGAAAATCGAGGGACTCCACAGTAGTATTTATTGGCAGCAAAGGCAGAAGAAAACAATAAGACAAAAGAGGAACGCTCCGTCTCATCTCATCTTCCACCAACCTCTGTTTCTGGGTAAATCTTCTCTCTTTGTTTTCTGGATTCAAACTCTCTCCACTAATGGATAGATTTGAAGTGTCAGATTTCTTTCCATATAAATTCTATTCTTTCTTTATGTTTATGTAAATATATGGTAGTAGTAACTTAGATTTCCTGCATTGTCCCCTTTTTATGTTCATAGTTAAAGACAGAGGAGCAGGGCAGCTCTGTTTTCTCACCGCCATTTTCCATTTCCTCATCGTTATTTAATCTTTACTGTAAAATCTGGCACTTCGGCCTATGTTCTTTTAGGTTAAGAGGCGACAAGAGAGAGCGAGATGGTTCAAATGATGAGAAAGATGGAGAATTCACGGTGGTGGTGGTTCGATAGCCACCACGACGGTTCAAAGCGATCCCAATGGCTTCAATCCACTCTTTCCGGTAAACCCCATTCTCTTTTCCACTGTTTGCTACAATCTCAGATCATCTTTCGTTCTTCTTCTTGAAGCTTTCTTGTTTCTTGACCGTTGGAGGCTATTGCTTTTTCCCTTTTCATTCTTATGAGTGTTTCAACCTTTTTGAAATTGCTTTTCTTTTCCAACAGTATCACTTTAGAGGATACGTAAAAAGGAAAAATAAAATGAAGGGTAAAACTTTGATACACAACAACAGTGTAAAATTAATTTTATACAAGTATGTATATTTATACTATAAAAACTTAAATACTAAATTTTTAACCGTAAACCTAAAAAACTAAACCCTAAAATTCTATACACTAATCTTAAATTCTAAACCCTACGACCTAAACCCCTAAACTTTAAACTCTAAACTAAAACCTAACTCCTAAAACTAAAAGACACGTATAAATTAAAGTTTATACGATTTGTGTATCAATTTTTTTTTCCTAAAATGAAATGACAAGACACTGTATGTTGAACCAAAAATAATAACCGTTAGGATGGTGGAGCTGCCACGGATTCATGAGAAATTCAGGGGCTTATGTTTGTGACTAATTACTCAATAATCCCTATTTTGAGGCTCAAAGTAGGTTTTCCACCAGCACTGCCTTTTCTTTTACGTGTGTGACAGGATTTCAGGTTTTAGGGGAGCCTGAGATGTCCATGTCTTGTAGTGTGAAACATGTTTTTTTTAATGTTCTCTAGGAGCACAGTATCCTTTCCATACAAAATAAACCTTCTATTTCAAATTTCTTCAACAGTAAATCTAGTAATGAATCTAGTTCTAGGTTTCATTATAAAACATTTTGGTGGACTTGAGGACAATCTGGAATTGCTTGGCACTGGACTGTGGACTCTAACTTGGAGCCAAAGATGTGAATGTTGCTAGATTCTTTATTTTTTGTGAAATATTTGTATTTGATTCTCATGTTCGATATTTGGATGCGGGGATACGTCATCTAAAGATCTTTTAAATATATGAAAAAAAATTAAAAGATCTCATCATACTCATATTGGATATATACTCGTGTCTAGCACTTACACCTGAGTCCGAGTAACATAAGATTTGTTGATTTTGTATGATGCCATGATGAGCGTGTACTGGAATGAGTGACCTATTGTTCATGTTTATGAGCAATTCATTGAATTTCCTGGAATTTCTTTTCTTGTACCTTGCTTTTGTTTCTTCTCTTCATTTGCTAAAACGATGGAATTGGTTTATCTCAATTATAGAGCTGGACAACAAGACCCAGACAATGCTGAAGTTGATAGAGGAAGATGCGGATTCCTTTGCAAAACGTGCTGAGATGTATTACAAGAAGCGTCCCGAGTTGATTAGCTTGGTTGAAGATTTCTACCGATCCCACCGTTTACTTGCCGAGCGGTATGATCAAATCAAGTCGGACCCTGGAACTCGACTCATAACAACGTTGGGATCCCCATTTGCTTCCATGAAGTACCATTTAGATAAGACCATGGATTTCATGGACCAAATCTATGACAGCAGCTCCGAGACGACTTTTGATTCCGATGCTTATGCTGAATCGGAAGTTGATGACCCTGAACATGATGAAATGACAGATGAAGTGGAGGATGCCGAGCTGGAAGACAAATACGAAACCGGTACAGTAACTAAAGGAATACATGTTGAGAGGAAAGAAGCTGCAACGAATGCGTTCGATGATGAAGTGACGAAGTTGAGGGAAGAAATAGAGAAACTGAAGGTTCAGAACACGGCTCAGAAGGCTCAGTTAATTCAGAAAGACGAAGAGAAGAAAGAGGTGATTCGGCAACTCAGTTTGGCTGTCCAAGTGCTCAAGGATGAGAATGTGGTGCTCAAGAAGATCATTATTGCTGAATCACCTCCCACAAGGAAATGGAGTTCCCTTGAATTCAACAAAATAAAGGGAGGGCTCTTCGGAATGTTGTTCAACGGATCTCCGAAGTCCGGTCCGAGTGTCGTTGCTCTTTAGTTTTCAAGTTAGGTTTACATTAAGCAAATAGCATATACATAAGTTCAGGTTAGAAGTATTGTGCCATTCTTTTGTTCAATTGTTTCATTGTTGTTGCTGTTGTTATTCCTTAGTGTGACATGATGCTGTACTTAATGTAGTCTTTGAACTAATATTATATATAGAATCATTTTTGTACCTAAGTTGAAATATGTTACAAAACACCAATTTTACATAAATCACAAAGATAAAATAAAGGGTTGTGGTGAGAAATAAAGGGAAAGAAGGTTTTTGCGGCTCACTAGCAGCCAAGTGGTTTCGGGTGGATAGTCAATTGAGTATAGTCAAATAATTTTGAATTAGTCGAGTTAAAGAGTTTTATTTTATAGCTCAAACTTTATTTAAATTTTTTAAGTTGAATTATTTGAGTTTGTTTTTAAATTTAACTCTAAACAATTATCATGTTATAGTATTAATTAGTTTCAATATGAACAATTTTCTATAACCATATACAATACATATATATATTTCTTTATATTTTTCATAGAAGATATATATTGAGAGACTCAACTCAAATTTGAAAACTGATACACTAATTACTAAAAATATTGAGTTATTCGAATTTTTATTTTATAATTTAAATTTTATTTAAATTTTTTTCAAGTAAAATATATGAATTATAAGTCGAGTATTTTTATATTAAGTCAAAACGAATAATTTATTTTTTTCAAGAGAAGTTGAATTTTGTCCATCCTTCAAAGGACAATGTTGTTGCCGACTCTGTTGTAGTCTTGTAGACAGGGTAACTAGAGAAACAGTGGCGGAATTCAATCTCATTGATCGGGGTTATTTAAAAATTTTAAAAAAACTTATTAGGGACGGTTAAAGAATTTAAATATATGAGAAGTTAAATATATATTCATAAAAAAATTTAATTAGGAGGGGTCACGACCCTACCGATCTCTTTCTAACACCGTCATTACAGAGGAAAGATTTGACAGGCACTAAAAAATCGTCGGAAATCGAAAAGAAACTAGAAACAAAAAAACCAAAAAAACAAGGTTTGATTGGTGAGGAAATTGACAAATATGTTTGTATCTCTCTAGAGGATGAGGAAAGGATGGTTCTGAATTGAGCTTAGGTCCCAGTGTCAATTAAGTCTTTAGCCTCAAGAGTCAATAAAATATTGTCACCACATCACGATATAAATCGACAAGTTTAGATTTTTTTTAGTATAATCACTTGTATCTAATTTATTACCTGATTAATATAATCAGGTACTATATATGTTTATTATAAGATAATTTTTTCAATTTAATTATCTTATTTACTATATTAAGATTTAGACTATTGATTTTGTTTAAAATAATAATAATATTTTATTTCAATAGACTAACTGATTGTTAGTACAAATTTAAGATATTTATAAAATCATTTAATAGCCTTTAAATTAGATTCCATAATAGAAAACAAGTAATAGTGCATCTATAAAACCAAATTCTTTCTTGTCAATCTATCCGATAATAATTCATATATTACAAAACTATCAATTCTTAAAAAATATTTGATGCTTTTCTTTCTTCTAATCAGTTAGATTCACTTAGGTCGTGTATGTTAAAATATAATAATTAAACTAATATTTAGAAATGATTAACCCTATCTAATATGTGATATGATTAAATGTTTAAGTGATATCCACATCATTTTATTCGGACTTCAAATTCTATCCCTCCCTTCAATTCTATACATAAAACATGTCATATGGTTGAATGAAAAACACTCTTTCTCATAGTGGTTATATGGCTATAAAATTTTTTAAAAAAACATGTACCTTAGACCAAATTATATGTAACATAAAATAAAAGCAATCCCATGTAAACTCAAGGAATGATCACGGTAAAAAATAAATGTTTTATATATAAATAGATTCAAGTTTAAACAAATTTGTTGGTAAAGTGTATAAATATTAAAAACAAAACAAAAACTACCATAAATCCACCTTAAAAATGCTTAAAAAATCTCGTAGAATGAAAGAAATTATTATATAGGTCCGGCTCATCACGTCATCCATAGTTTCATTTATTAAAAAATTTTCATCTTATATTTTTTAAGGTGAATTTTCACCTTCTTCTACATGTAACTAAATAGTCAGTAGTTATTATGAAGTTACAATGAGATTGATGAATGTTATTGGATAGACCATGAATGATGTAAAGGAGTATAGTCCATCTAATATTTTTTCGTAGAATAATAATGCATAATTGATAATTACTCTTCTCATGCCACCTCATGCCCGCGATAATATAAAAACTTAGTGGTAATCTTGGGAATCAATTAAAAAATGGGGTGAATGCTTATAAATTGGAGAAAATTGTACATATACAATTGGTTAATATATTACATAAGATTTGAACTTTGTCGGTTTCTTTAAATATGTATATTTTAAAAAATCTAAATAAGTGATTAAACTCTAATTGGTATACAAATTAATTCTTAAGAGCTTTCTCATTTTGTTTATATATATATATATATATATATATATATTCTTTAATTTTTTTATTAAATAAAAAAGTTTTACATTTTTATACTGAGATTCGAATACATATAAAATAATATAATGTAAATATTTTTAATTACTAGATCAATTTGTGAAACTCTAATGAGATTGGTTTCACGTTAATCATTTGATTTCCATAGATATTGATACATACATATATTTTGTCGTGTCCATTTTATTTTTACGCATGGCATGATATATTTTAATTATAATGAATATCTGTTTTGTCATTTTTTATAACTCTTAGACTGGCCTATACGAATTGATCATGTCTAACAGGGTATATTTATACTTTAAAAAATTTAAATAAAAACATACCAAAGATTCAAACATCTAATTATGAAAATATAATTGCGTAAATTGATATAGGATGATGAAATCGTAAATATAAAATATCAAAGGGATAATTACAAAATAAATAATATCAAGTGTGATAGCAAAATACTCATAACATAAACACTATACATCTTAAAATATAGGCACATGTCACCTTGATAAATAAAATGGTGGATAGAAACATTATAATCTAGGTAGAATACTGAATGAGTTATCCTCCAAATGTCAGATACAGGGTAGTCTATCCAAAATATCTAGAAGTAAAAAAAATCGGAGAATGAGTTAGGGAGCTCAGCATGTTCTAACATTGCAAACAAAAATATTTATATAATTTACATAACAAACATTTTGGGAAAACATGTTATATAAGCATTTAAAGTTTCTATGTAACATATCTACCTTCTAACCGAACTCCAAGATTCAGTTTCCCAGAACGGTTTCATATGCATGCATTAACCCGAGTTCATTGGGCGTAGGTATCATCATAAGAGAATACGTTAGGTCCGGACAGAATTACCTTAACCGAAGCGTAGAAACTGAATTCGAGCGAAATTATCTTAGTCGAAGCATACGCGGTTAACGGCGCAACACTGCATGACGATATGAAATGTGGACGAAACAACAGATAAGAAAGTGGTAGCAGTAGAGGCCCCAACTGAACGGTGGATGAGATCGGAGCAGGGTGGCCGGTTGGGTTTGGGTAGATATGGATGTGAAGGGTCGGGGTTGATCAAAATAAATGCTATAAGGAGGGTTGGGTAGGATATTTTTATTATTTTAATATTTTTTTTATTTCAGACATTTCAAAAAAGCCACTTAATTAAAAGTGGGCGGAGTTCATAGCGAGGAGTTGGAATAGCTCAGTTGGTTGGAAGCTTGGTTCAAGTTGTGAGTTCAAATCTTATAACCAGCAGTTCAGTATCTCTTTTTTATTATAGATGTTACATTTTTAATTCGTTTCATAATTTGTATATGTTTTGTAATGCAATTCAATTTGATCTTTAAATTTATTTATATATATAATATGTAAATAAAATAATTATTTCAACCATACATTAATATAAATTATATTTAATATGATTTTACGAGGTGTAGCGAACGATAATATTCCAGTAATAATTATCTTCCAAACTAAATCTAACAAAAAATCTTATAGTACTCCACATTAGTTATATTCAAATTTAAAGTGACTATATATATGTGTATGTACGGGTATATTTATATATTAATAAATAATTTTGTGTTTTTAATATAATATTTTAACTATTTATGACTTCTTGAACTTTTAAATAAAGATTATTATATGCTTAGATATATATGAACATATGACCCTCAGAATGTTTTTTATATGCATTCGATATTTTATCTTTTGCCCAATTAATTCAAATATGTGTTGTTGAAATTCATTATTAAAATAATTCTCCTAATTTAATTTGTTCCGTTCATAACGTTATAATTCTTAAACTCGAAACTTTATTTAGAATGTTAATTTAACAACAATATCAATTAAATCAACCCTCGATCAATTTTGTGATTGAATTTTAAGGAAGGAGTAGAATGTGAGTTGAATAGGTCTAGCTAAAAGCTTATTAAACTACCTCTTTTGCGGTGGGGGAACACACCTAGGGGTCATGGCCCCAAATATTTTAAAAAATAATATTTTGTTCATTGTTTAAAAAAAAAATTAATGTACTACCCACAAAATTTTTAAAAATTTATATTACATTTTATTTTTAATTTTTTTAATTAAACCTCTCATAATTTAGAAGTTTTCATTAAACCTCTTTTTTTATTTTAGTTAAACCTCAATTTTCTTTTAAAAATTATAAATTAAACCCTTTAGTTTTTTAAGAAAAATTAATTTAAACATTTACATTTTTAATGCTTTAAATTGCCTCTCAATCTCTTCTACAACGGCACTGTTGTCAACTTATTCACATGAGAAGACATGACATAAAACTAACAACCATCTAAAATAAAATTCGTGTAATCAGGAACAAAGCCAGGATTTAAGTGTGAGGAGATAAAACATAAGTTTTGAAAGGTGGAAGAAACAAATTCACAATTATATTATTTTTAAAAAAATATAAAAACTAAAAGATAAAAAAATTCTTCCGTCCAGGTGCAACATCCCTCCCAAGAACTTAACGCGATAACCCTAAACAAATCATATATAATTCATGACTTTAAGCTATACCCCACAAATTGGGGGCACTGGTTCTTAATATTCAGGGTTTTAATTTTATTTAACAAATTAATCTAAATCTAGTTTAAACACAATTAAAATTTGTGTGATTACTGAGATCTATTAATTATCGATCGGTATTTTTGTTAAAAATACTTAAATTATCTTATTTTATATGAGTTTAAATCTTAATATTTATTTTGAGAATATAAATATTTATATATTTAATTAAAAATTCTCATAATAATGTAAGATAAAAAAAAACGCCAAACAGTCTGCAATGATAATGGAGTTTACTGCAGTCTGCATGTATATCATGTTCGACGTGTTTGAATTTGAGACTCACGAGAAAACCTTGGATTAGCATTGCCTTTTTCAGGTGTTAGGAAGTAGCCAGTAAGAGAAGCTGAGAAGACCAGACCTCGGGTTCACATTTTCTTTGCTTCCATTTTACACCAAACCCGAAAATTTCCCTTAATATCACTAGTTGGGTTATGTTTTACGGATAAATAAATACTCAAAATATATCAACTTATTTTTCTTGAATATAAATATATCAACTTATTTAATTAAGTGTTAAAGTATTTTTTTAGCAAAAATAAGTATTTAAAGAATATTTTTAATTAAAATAGATATTTAAAATATATACTATATTTTTTATTTAGGTTCTTAAAAGGTGACATGTGATATTAAATAAAAAAATACTTTAGGTACTTCTTTTAACCTAAAAATATTTGAAGTGCCTAAATAAAAAGATGGTATACTTTAGATACTTATTTGTATGATTAAACATATATATCTTGATTGAACCAACTGATATAAGATTGTTCTTGTTCTAAAATTTATTAAATACTTATGATAAAATTTTATTGTTCTTATAATCTTATTTAAGTCGATAAAACTAGACATTTTAATAACAATGAAGGAAGGATCATCAATGTTGTGGCTACAACATCATTGTCAAAGATTGAAGGGAATTCAAGTATACAACTACTCATTTGTCGCAGAGTATTCGTGCCATCATTGCTTTCCCCCTACACATGCAACCCTTCAAGTTTGGGCATTATATACAACAAAATTGGCTTGCTTCATATTCTTAGATATTACTCAACATTAAAATTAATTTATTTTCTTTGCATTCAGTATATTAATTTTACTAGTATTACACTAAAAATATTATTATAATGATTATTTTAACACCTAAAACCACCAAACTAAAGCATATATAACTGGAGTTGCATGCTCAATAATACACATAAATATACCAACAATCAATTGGTTTAGTCAGATAAGGTGTTAGATCTCTTAAATAAAGTCAGATGTTTGAATATTAACCTCGTGAATGGATAAGTAAATTAAGCTGAAAGTGTCACCCCTATAACAGACCTCTACGGTACCTGATTCAGATTAGTCATTCAATGGGTTGAATATTAGTGATTAATAAAATATTATACATAAATGTAAATTATGCTATTGATATGATTTGTCAAATTGTCAGGCATGCATATATAAAGCTTGAATTGCACGTGAAGTTATGTCACCTTTTAACATTGTAAATTGTAATACACTCTTTCCCACTTTTTTGTTAACTATATATATAATTACTACTACAAAATTCATTAATATCTTTTTTTAATCTTTTTGAATTTTATGTTAAAGTTAAATGATTTTAGGAAGGTAGGGCATTTCATATGTTTTATTGATAAGATATATGATTTTAAATACATGAATATAATGCAAAAATTAATTAAAAATATAAAACATGATATAATGCAAAAATTAATTAAAAATACAAAACATGATATAATGCAAAAATTAATAAAAATATAGCTGAAATTACGTTAATATATAAAAAAATTTGTAAAAAATACTAAAATATGAAAAATGATATAAGTTAGATTTTACTACACCTATGATGTGGGTGGAAAAAATCAATTTATTTTTTTTAAAAAAATTATTTTTGAAAGTTGTCTTCGTAGTTATTTTATTTAAATATTATACATTTATAGAAAAGACAAAAACACTATATAATAACTAATTTATCATTTAAAAGAAGGGTATTTTTACATTTTAAAACTTAATTGATATTCAATTAACTCATAATACTACCTCAAACGATGATATAAAAAATAAAAATTAATATTATTAATATGAAAAATAATTAAGGATTTTGCTATCATTAATGATTATTTTATTTTTCAATAGAATCTATCATAATACATTAATTACATTCTTAAAAAATTAAATATTATTAATTTATGGTATTTAATTTAATTAAATCCTAATATCCTAAACTTTAAAACCCTAAATCTCCTAAAACCCTAAACCCAAACCCTTAACCTTAAAACATAAACCAAAACCCCAAACCATAAAACTACAAATCCTAACCATACTATAAACCATAAATCTTAAACAATAAACCATAAACCATAAAACTAAAACCCCTAAAATAATAAATCTTAAACCATAAAAACCCTAAACTATAAAAATACTACAACGCTAAAACACTAAAACAATAAAGCTTAAACCCTAAAATTATAAATCATAAAACCCTAGACACTTAAACTTTTTTACATAATTATTAATTACATTAAACACCCAAAATTAATGGTATTAAATTTTTTAAAAGTACAATTAATTACATTCAAATAGATTCCATTAAAAAATAAAACAATAATTAATGATAAAAATTTAATAATTTTTATACAACTAATAATAAGATTGTGTATAGCAAAACTCAATAAAAACCTTTAGGGCTTTGTATAGTGTCACGGCCCGCACATTTGGGTCCGAGACAGATGCGCAACAAGCAACCCAAGAGGTTCTAGGCTTGCCAAGAAGACCACCAGACTTGGTCCGATCGTTGGAGACTAAAAGAAAGCCCAAATACATTGAGCCTGGTAAATTAATAGATGGCATTTTACCAGGGAATATTCCAAGGGATAAGAATATCTCTCAATGTAAACACAAACTTAAGGAAAGAATTTCATAGTGATAGAGTTTCCTTAGTTAGTGTAGATTTGGTAGGTGGCTTTCGATCTGAGCCGTTAGTGTGATTCGATCTCGTCCGTTCATTGTATGAGGATTCAACTATAAATAGAGGCATCCCCACCTCAATTGTATTCATCCATCATTTGAGTAACACACTTGACATTTACTCTAAAAACACTCTGTAGTGTTCTTCGCGTTCTTGAGCGTTCTTTCTTTTGTTCTCGTTGCCTTTCTCTTTTGTTCGGTTCCTCTTGGAACGATTTTGTGTTTGTGAGCATTGGGAGTATTCGATCTTCCGGAGAAGGATTTTAGGCTTACTTAGTTGTTTGTCTAAGAACATCGACTAAGGCCGCACGTTGGGTTGGTTCAGAAGTCTAGCCCTGTGACAGTTGGTATCAGAGCGAGTGTTCGAGCGCAAACACTGATTAGAGATGGCAAAGAAAGGAGGGAATGTTGCAGCACAAAAGGGTGTAGAGACCCAGGCTGACGATGGAAAGCGAGACAGTCCGAGCAACACTGTGCCTACGCTGGAAGAAAGGTTGGGAAAGCTCGAAGGATCCATGAAGGATGCCGGAGAGGAGATTGACGTTGTGAGAGTACGTCTTGACGAGCTGGACTCTTCGGGAGAAGAGTTCGAAAGCAGCGTGCAGGATCTAAAGAACAACGTACGAGACCTTGACCAGTGTGCCGACAGTGCGGATAGACGGAGTGATGCACTCGAAGCAGAGCTAAAGGCTTTGAAGGCGGATATGATAGAGGAAATCAAGGGGCTCAAGAGAGAGCTTCAAGTTTACAAAGCTGTCGTGACTGGTATGTTAAACACGGCAACAATCAGACCAAAGTTAGACGTACCAAAGCCGAAGGAGTTTAGTGGAACTAGATCGGCCCAGGACGTGGAGAACTTTGTGTGGAGCATGGAACAATACTTTTGTGCTACAGGCATCAAGGATGATGCGGATAAGGTAAACATTGCTTCTGTTTACTTAACTGACGTTGCACTTTTATGGTGGCGACGCAGATGCTCTGAGGAGAAGAGCAAGGATATTCCCATCGGAACTTGGGAAGAGTTTCAGGCTGAGTTCAAGGAACAGTTCTACCCAAAGAACGCCCAACAAGAGGCTCGAGAGAAACTGCACGAACTCAAGCATGAAGGTTCCATCCTGGAGTATGTCAGACGGTTCATTGAACTCAAACTCCAAATCACGGACATCACTAAAGTCGAATGCCTCTTTATCTTCAAGAACGGGCTTAAGCGATGGGCCAAAATGGAGCTGAAGAGGATGAGAGTCGAGGAACTCTCCAAGGCTATGGCCGCAGCTGAATTCATAGCCGAGTTCGAGATGGCGGAGACCCTCAAGCCCCGAGGCAATAGCTATGGTGGAGGAGTCAAAGATGGGGAGAGTCTTGTGTGCTGTATCTGCGGAGGGAAGCACCTGCTGAAAGATTGCCCCAAGAATGATCGTCTTAATGCTGTCAAAGGCGATGAGTCTGAGGAGTCGGATGAAGAAGTGACGAGACTTGGTGCGATTGCGAGTGTCAAAGCAATCAAGCCGAGGGTAGAGAAGCAACTAAAGTGCTACCAATATAAGGGGCCACACAAGTTGCGAGCATGCCCACATCGAGTCAAGCCATCCAAGGGGGTGGACGAGCCCGAACAGAGCGAGGCTGCGAGACTTGGCTCTATTGTACTGAGTTCTTCTAAGGCGAGAGTACGCAAGCAGAAATGGTTGATGTTTGTCGACATCAACATTGCGGGACGATCGAGGAGTGCTCTAGTGGACACCGGAGCAACCGATCTATTCATGTCCAAGAAGGCTGCCGACAAACTTGGTCTTAGAGTTGTGGGTTCAACTGGAAAGATCAAGACTGTGAATGCTAAAGAAGTTCCAATTGCTGGAACGGCACGAAAGGTTGAGCTGTAGATTGGTGAATGGAAGGGCAAGGAAGACATCAAGGTAATCAATTTAGATGACTTTGATTTTGTTTTGGGACTAAGCTTCCTTGACCGTATAGATGCTCTTATCGTTCCTTGTGCCGACGTCGTCTGTGTTTTGGATCGCAAACAACGTTGCGTTGTGCCCACGCACTGAGACAAGGGTAAAGGAACCAAGACGCTGACTGCCATTCAGCTTGCCGAGGATGCTCCAAGCCAAGGAGACATCGCTTTGGGGGCTACTGTTGGAGGGACTACTTTAGTGGGGCAAGAGTTGCCCGAGTCAGCTAGCGACATGAGGCCCGTGGAAAAAGCACCTTTGGGCAAGGTGGAAGAAGCATTGAACTTCAAGTGTGAAGAAGGGTCAATGCGGGAAAAGTTGCCAATGGGCAACGAGGCACCAAACTTCACTAGGGAAGGGTTGATGCCGGTTATAGTGAATGCCACGAAGGAGGCGCATCTCAAACTTCATCGAGATGTGCGCAATGATGCGGAGCGAGGAAAAGTTACATGGCGGAAGTAACCAAGGCGAGCAGTCTGTATGGGAAGACAACCCAGTCCGAGTCGAGCGCTCCTTATGGGGGGAGTCGTTCTTATGGGGGAACATCAATGCCCGATTCTGAGTTGGGAGCAAGCCAAGGTACCATGGAAGATCCAAGATCAACAAAGAGAAGTCTTTTCTGAGACAACCATGAGGGCATCGCCGGATTTGGTGGGGGAGAATGTCACGGCCCGCACATTTGGGTCTGAGACAGATGCGTAACAAGCAACCCAAGAGGTTCTAGGCTTGCCAAGAAGACCACCAGACTTGGTCCGATCGTTGGAGACTGAAAGAAAGCCCAAATACATTGAGCCTGGCAAATTAATAGATGACATCTTACCAGGGAATATTCCAAGGGATAAGAATATCTCTCAATGTAAAAACAAACTTAAGGAAAGAATTTCATAGTGATAGAGTTTCCTTAGTTAGTGTAGATTTGGTAGGTGGCTTTCGATCTGAGCCGTTAGTGTGATTCGATCTCGTCCGTTCATTGTATGGGGATTCAACTATAAATAGAGGCCTCCCCACCTCAATTGTATTCATCCATCATTTGAGTAACACACTTGGCATTTACTCTAAAAACACTCTGTAGTGTTCTTCGCGTTCTTGAGCGTTCTTTCTTTTGTTCTCGTTGCCTTTCTCTTTTGTTCGGTTCCTCTTGGAACAATTTTGTGTTTGTGAGCATTGGAAGTATTCGATCTTCCAGAGAAAGATTTCAGGCTTACTTAGTTTTGTCTAAGAACATTGACTAAGGCCGCACGTTGAGTTGGTTCAGAAGTCTAGCCTCGTGACAATAGCAAAACCCAATAATTAAAACTAAATTTAACCTGAGGATATGTATCCTGGATTTTCAAAGCGGTAGCAATCAATCATAGTCAGTCTTTATTTTTAGTTGTTTACTAATAAAAAACAAATGAATTTAAAAGGGAATATTAAAGTGATGGGTTAAATATCATAGATTGTCATTATTAACGGGTTGGTCTAAGTGATAAATAATTTAATATCGTTTAAATAGATTTTGAGTTCGAGACGTTGTGTATATAAAAAATTCTCGCTGAAAAACTCATTCACTAAAATTAAGTGCGCAATACAGATCGGTTCGGATTAGTCAGGGCATAACCCTAGAAATTGGAGGACAACCGAAAAGGAATATCATTGGTCGTCATTAATTATCAGCTTACTGGTCACTGCCTCATATAAAAATATAAAAAATATGTTTTATATACAATATATTTATATAAAATACACGTTGAACAAAATATTTTATATAAATATACAATTGGGACAAAATATTTTATATAAAATATTTTTATAAGAAATTTATTAATGAATAGTCATGGATAAAGTAGTAAATGATTTGTTTGTACACTTCTTAATTTGGGTTGAATTTTTTAAATATGGGAAGATCAAACGTATTTACAATCATATTTATTATTATTAAACATAACATTTTGATTTTTTTTCCCTGATGAAATTGGTATCAAAGTAACCCGAGACATAGTGAAAAACATATTAATGAAATTTGTAATTTTTATATATTTATATATAATGGTAGTAGAGTTTGGGGGTCAACTTAAATTTTCCTTTAAGAATAAAGGTTTAAAATAAAATTTTCAAAAATTTTAAGGATTTAATTTGTATTATTTTCCTTAAAAATTGAAGTCTAATTAATTTTTTAAAATTTTAAGAGACAATGAGAATTTTTAAAAATTATAAGAGATATTTAATTAAAATATTTTAAAAATAAAATTTAATATGAATTTTTAAAAATTTTGTGAGGTCATGGCCCAATAAACCCTTATCACGTTATGCCGCTGCTTATATATACTACAACGACGGTCAGATTAACTAAATTAATACAAAAAATAAATAAAGCGAATTCAAATATGAAAAAAAATCAGACGATATCTTCACCTATAAATTATAGGATAACGAGTGCTTATACAAACTTGAATCAATAATTTGTAACAATATTAATTAAATTAAAAATTAACATAATCCTTTTTATTAAGGTATTTTTCCTAATATTAATTTGTCTTATACTACCTTAGTATAAAGCTACTACCCCACACATCCATGTTTTCCACTGCCTTCCCCTTCCTTGCACTTAAAATCCATTTTCAACTTTCTACTTTGGCACTGCCCAAACCAAAACAATGCAAGAACAACAACAACCACCGGTCATTATCGTCGGAGCCGGCCCCTCAGGCCTGGCCACCGCCGCTTGCCTTAGCTTCCACTCAATCCCTTACATCATCCTCGAAAGAGAAGACTGTTTCGCTTCACTTTGGAAGAAATATTCCTATGATCGTCTCCACCTTCACTTACACAAACAATTCTGCGAGCTTCCCCATCTCCCGTTCCCCGACTCGTACCCACGGTTCATCTCGAAAGAACAATTCATCAGCTACTTGGACGACTACGTTTCTCATTTTAAGATCACCCCTTTGTACCGTCGATGCGTCGAGTCGGCCGAGTTCGATGAAGTGGCCGAGGAATGGATCGTTAAGGCCAGGAATTCGGGTTCTAACGAAGCCGAGGAGTTCAAAGGGAGGTTCTTGGCCGTGGCCAGTGGAGAAGCATGCGACCCTTATACGCCCGAGATCGATGGATTGAAATCGTTCCCCGGTCTCGTTCTTCATTCGACTCGGTTCAGAAACGGGAAGGCGTTTAGAGACAAGAACGTTTTGGTTGTCGGGTCGGGTAACTCCGGCATGGAGATCGCGATGGACCTCGCGAACCATGGCGCCAAAACATCGGTCGTCGTTCGCAGCCCGGTAAAGAACATACCGATCTGGTAATTTAATTTTCGAGATCGAACTCGAGTTTTTTAAAGATGAGTTTTTGTTTTGCAGGTTCATATCCTATCGAGGGAAATGGTGTGCTTGGGGTTGAATCTGTTGAAGTATATTCCAGTAAACGTAGTGGACTCGTTGATGATCATGCTTAGCAAGCTTGTTTATAGGGACATAAGCAAGTTCGGGATTAGCAGGCCTAAGGAAGGTCCATTTTTCATGAAAGTTGCCTATGGCAAGTACCCTGTTTTTGATGTAGGAACCTACAGCAAGATCAAGTCAGGGGAGATTCAGGTAATACTAGTTTTTTTTTCTCCCTTTTCATGTCTGTTTTAAAGTTTAGGTTCAAAACTCAAAACCTCCCATAATTTTCCTTTCTTTTCTTACACTAGGAGTTGACATGGCGCTTACTTTTGTCATGTCATTTTTAATCACCAAACCCTGTCTTAATTTGCTTCAAACGAAATAAACTTTTTAGTTTCGGTTAAGAATCTCATCAATACTAAAATTACAATAAAATTCAGTTTAATTATCAAATAGAATTTGAGTCATTATTTAACAGTTTCAAACAAAGAAAATATTTGAAACTTAATATTTAATTTAATGAATTCAACGGTGACATCTAATAAAAGATAAAATTTAAATTTATTCGTCTACACAACATCTTCCTTTTTATCTTGTAAGCCAAAAATTAAATAAAAATAGTATGCATCTTTTGTAGGTGTTGGCAGCTATATTGAGTATAAGAGGCAACGAGGTGGTGTTCGACAACGGCAAATCACATGGCTTCGACACAATCGTGTTCTGCACTGGCTTCAAGCGGTCCACCCATTTGTGGCTTAAGGTAACATGCATGTTATATCCGTTAAAAGATTGACTGAAACACAACATGAGCAACTGCCTTAAAATTAACCAAAACAAGAGGTTTGGTTTTGTTGTTGTGTTGGGACAGGGAGATGATTACCTGCTGAACGATGACGGGACTCCAAAACCGAGTTTCCCAAACCATTGGAAAGGAAACAATGGATTGTACTGCGTCGGGTTGTCGAGAAGAGGACTGTATGGGGCAAGCTCTGATGCACAAAACATAGCCAATAATATCAAGTCCCTTCTCAAATGATTCATTCATTTTGTACAAGGAATTACATACTACATATGCATGTTATATCCCTTCTCGAATTTCGTTGAACTTCAAAACCTGAGACCACTCTACATTTTTAGTACATGTGAATCATTTAGTAGGAACATAGTTGTAGACATGACAAAAGAACCCACCTGATGGTTAACCATATAGTCATATCCAATGTTCACTTTATTGGCCAACACCTATCCAAGACAAGATAAACAAATTAATACATATACTTGTTAGAATATTACTGCAGAAACATATTTTTAAGTGAAAGTTTGCCTTAGCTGTCGTACCTCTTATAGGACTACAATCTGTTCTCCGTTAAACCTTGACAGAATGTACGCTGCCTTAGCTTTCAACTAAACAAAATAAGAAACAATTAAATGTTTACTTCAAGAGCACTTGGCATGAGAACGACATTGTTACATGAATATCATGCTCTAAGAAATTTCTAAAATTTATACTTATCCTTGTTGAGCAATCAATATTCCTGAAAATTAGACATCAAAATTTTAATTTGCATTAGTATAATGACATTTTATCTATGAATGTAGGAATGTGTTCAATAACACACGTCATTAATGATTGTGAGAGAGGGGTAAACACTAGACCAGCAATAACTAAATCTGAAGGCTGATCTCCGATATAATAGGGAACCTAAAACACCATATAAAAGGAACTGCATCGTTATCATCTTATACGAATGTAGACGCGGAATTATACGTTTTAGTTCAAATCCAGGAGTTTAATTTCATATCAAATGTACTCTTGGGTTTAAAACTACTTGAACTTTCATGAATTTGCCTGCTCTAATAATACCAAGTTCTGCCACATCACCTGCAAACCTGCCACATAGCTAATTTGAGTAAAAAAATATGTCATACGTCATCAATACATTTTTAAGAAGAAAACAATGGAGTGTTACTTTTGGCTGATGAGATGATGGAATGCAATGCGCTCATTTGATCGGAATAGACTGTCACTTCAGAACCCACGGGAACATCATCAAAACTTATAATCACGTCCCCCTATGAAATCCAAGTCTCATGGTAACATCTTGAAATAAAATCACTAACCAGAAACAATTTACAGTATGAACATATAAATGATTTTTTAAGTTAAAAAACACTCACAAATGACGGGGATTTTTGACATAACCGATATGCGCAACAATGAAAGGCTGTTCGCTTCATCCATGTTGATATCAGCAATGACAAGTCTGAATCTTCGTTTCCTCCGCGTATCATGGAAATTGCAACCGATGCTAGTTCAGTTGTCGTCACTGCAAAATATAAAAAAAAATCATTACTAAGAATCGAATACGAGGAATAGAAATCCTCTGTTTTTTTAGTACTTTTATTTATGTCCTCACACTAAAAATTAAGTTTAGAGTTTAAGGTTATGATTTATGGTTAGAGTACATGAATTGGGGATAGGGTATACTTTTAGGGTGTAATGTTTAAGGTTTTGAATTTAAAATTTAAGGTTATAGCTTAAAATTTAATTTTTTAGTATTGAGGCATATAAATGAGCACCGAAAAAATACATAGGTTCTTTTGTCTGAATACGTGACCCTTAATTTGATTAAAATTTCGATAAATATTTTCTTTACACAATGTTTCCTATCATCCATAGCATGGGTGTGAACATTTCTAGTTTTATTTATTTTTATTCAAAATTTATAATTTAAAATAATAAAAATCTATTTAATTGTGAAATCATTATGATTATTATTAAACTAAATTATAAATTACATTCTATTCTAATATAAGCCCTGAATATAATGCATATTTTCAGTTAATATAGGTTTAATTTTAGAAAAATTCCATTAAAGATACTTATGTTTTTCCTCTCTGTTACTTTTTTCCTTTTTAATATTTATTTAAGTAAATACATGTTATGGAGTATATTTTAAACTTAATTTTAATTTAATTTTGTATATTACCTTTGAGATGGATACACTTTTTTATTTTATTTCTTTGTTTTTAAGATTTAATCGAATTTTCAATTAACTTTTTAAATAATGTTAATTAATTTTATATAAAAATAATTAAATAAAATATTTTCAGTTAACACTCTCTCTTTCTCCTAGGTTGTGAGTTCAAGACCCACAAGGAACAAAATTCTCATTCTCCCTCCCTTTAGGTAGAAATTGTTTAAAAAAATATATTTAATTTTACTCTAAGTTAAACATAATTTTTAATTTTATAGAGCTTCAATATAATTTTTTTAAAAGTAATTAATTTTATTTTGTAACTAAAATGAAGAAAATTGAATAAAATAAGTAAAAATACTTGTTATCTAATAATAAGGGTGCCATTGTCTTTTTATTTAAAATTTAATGTAGTAAATAGATTTGAAGGGGGTATATAGCCGGCCTGACGATTCAGTAGGTATTTTTATAAACCATAGGGGTTTAACTGTATTTTACCCCTAATCTCAGAGGATAAGTGTTTTCACCTTTGTTTTTCATAATTTTATCGCCCGTTTTAAAGATTTTTTTATTAATTGTATATATCTTATTGGAATTTAGTACATGTAGAAAAAGGTTAAAAACAATTTTTATAAAAATATACATCATAGCTAAAAGTCATTTTTATTCTTCTACAATTACGTATAACATAAATGATATTTTTTATGATATAAGATACTTCTAGAATATATGTTACAATTAAATATAAATGACATTTTAAAATTATATTAGCTCAAAATCAAGTCCATTCAAACAATAAAGGTCCAACTTTTTTAGATTTAACTTGAATATAAAATTATTTTCTTATGTGATAACATATAATCATTTTAAATGATAGGTTCTTATGTGAATGATAATCTTCTTATGCGAGGGTGATCATTAGTAGTTTTTTTATTAAGTAGTGCAGTGTTACAATAATATTCTCGAGATAAATATTTGGATTCGAACTCACACAAAGTGTGAAGCGGATAAGCATTCACGACCATTGAATCAAGTAGTAGATTTTATTAGTAATTTTCTTTTTTGAATGTTTCCTACTTAGGGGAGAGGATGGGAAATTTGTTCGTAGCAGGTATTGAATCCACAACCTAGGTGAGAGAGCAGGAAATCAACTAAGAATTTTAACACATGCTCGAGAGATTGTTGTCATTAATAGCTTTTTAGGATATATTTTTTAATAAAATTTTATTTTTTTAAAAAACTTATATAAAAATATTAAAATGACAGACCGTCTCTCATCAAATGCCGATAAAATCAAACTACAAAAGCCAATAGATTTTAATAGAATGATATAATCTCACTAGTTAGACTTTAATTATATTAACAGGTACGATCGACCGACTAAATTATTTAGAGGAAAATAATTATATAAACTCAGCTTATCAAGCGAGATACAAATCTTATTAATTTAATTAACACAAGTGACATTGGTTTCATGTCATACTCAGAGAGTGTGATGAAAAAGAAAAGAAAAAAAATGATGTATATGAAAAAGTATGGAAATGGAATTACCATTGTAGGAACACTGTTCCAGCAGGGAAGCGAGGTACATGAGAGCTGTCGTTTCTTGATCCACCACCAGTACTGAAAGGCCGCCGCCGCATCTGCTCAACTGCTCCATCTCCATGGCTTCCCACATGGCCGCCGCCGCCACAAAATGACCAGACAGAAAGAACTGACGACAGAAGATGGGAGGAAAAGCAAAGACTGAACTCAAACTATTAAGAAAACCATAATCTGAGTAACACTTTGCACTGTACACGAGTATTAAATAGCTAGAATGCATGCACTCTGCCCAGAAAACGCACTGGTTGTTGTGGGGTCACATCTAGTAGCCAATGGTTGAGCAACACGTGGAGGAACCAGCTAAAGAAAACGGCTGTGGCTGTGATTTTTAGCATGATGGGGAAATCTAGTCAGCAGTGTGAGTGTAGCTGTTGACTGGTTTAATGAGGAGGTGGCCACGTAAATGGAAAGAAAAGTTTACCATTTATGGACGGGGATACATTGAATTTACAAGCTAGACTTTCATGTTTCATTGGAAGTAAATTACTTACTTGCTTCAATTAAAACATTGGTTAATGTCAACATTGAATTTGTTATCATTACTAAACAAGTAGTTTTTTAGGGTCTTTTAAATTTTGACCCTTATTAGAACCTACTGCATATATATGCTATGTTCCAGTTTTAGCAACTCAAATAGAAACCCTGATAATAATGTGTTTTAGGGATGTTGATAGACAACATCTTACGGCGGTTGATGATAATTCATCCTTTTTAGTTTAAGTGGAGAGTCGTGAAATAATTGTTCGGAGATGATAGCAATAGAACTTGAAGAGGGATTTAGGTTTCGGAGATGATTGATTCATAAATATAAAAAGTGATTATGTTTCATATTTTTTGTAGAGTGACACGTGACGATCAATTATAAGAAAATTCAGATTTATAACTATCAATATGTAATTTAGACTTATTCATGTACATATATTTAGCCGACTTGTTAAGTAGAAAACTGACAAGATATTACGAATTTATCGATCATCCTATTCATTAATTACTAGGTTGATAATTACCGAAAGCTTCTATTATGAAATTTTATTGTCGTGGAACCACCTATTTAGATCCATGTGGCATAAACTTGATGGTGTGGAAACATATGGCTACAGTGACCTGTTGAGGGGATGTTTTGGAATTATATTTTTGGAGGTTTGAGTGTGAAACCCTATTAAGACGAGACATTAATTTTGGAGGTATGTCATGACGGATAGTTATGATATTGAACTCTACAATGATAAAATGATATCTTCGTAACATTATTTTTTGGAGAGTTATAGATATGAATATAACAATATCAAAAATCTACATTGATCATAGGAAAAACTACATATTTAATACTCCAATTATGCTCGTATTATTATATTAATACTTTAATTATTATTTTTGGCAAAATAGAATTTAACGTCATATTTTTATTCTATTTTGTTACTCCGGCCGTTAAAAATTAATGAAGATGATGACATGGCTTGGTATAATCATAATTTTAGTCCAAAACACTTATATATTATCAATTTAATCCAAACCACTTATATATATATATATATATATTCTAGAGAGATTTGCAAAGCTTCGATCCCATTTTGTTTCATCCCTTCCCCACCCCTTTGTATTCTCTTCGATATTCCGATTGTGAAGTTTTGGTCCTTCAATGGACCCCGCATTAGCCTCTATTGATCCCTAAATTTTAAATTTTAATTATCCCTAGCGTATTTTTTAAACTCAAAACCCAAAAAGTGTTCGACTAAAAGAAAAAGAAAAATAAAGAATTTACAAGTTTAATCCAAAAATTAAAATAATATTTAAATTAATAGAATTTTAGACTAAATTGATAGATTGTATAAGTTTTTGGACTAAAATTGTTATTAACCCAAGCTACGTCACCGTTTCCATTTATTTTAAACGGCGGAGATACCAAAACAGAACAAAAACATAACGTTAAATACTATTTTGCCAAAAATAATAATTGAGGTACCAAAACAATAATATTGGCATAGTTGGAGTACTAAATACATAATTTTCCCTTAATCATACAATATCTTCGAAAGACTATATCGAAGACATATAAGTGTGGGTATAACAAGGGACAACAATTTTTTTAACATAAATAAAACCTCGTTTTCTGGAAGAAAAAAAAAATTACATCCTCGTCAATTTTCTCCCGTGTTTCATTATTTTTAAAATTGAAGGAGTATTTTGAGGTCTGGTGAGCCAACCTACAACATTACTGCAATCCAATTTAATAATAAGTTAAGTCAATTTAGCCAACTTCGAGGCACATACAATAAAACATGCCTCCACGGTAGAGAAATAACTGTAAAATGAGAGTCAGTATTGACAAGATAAATTTAAATAAATAATCAAATAAAAGAATTGAAGACTGTGTTATAGTAAACTATTATTTTAGAAGCAAATTCGTCTCATTTAATATAATAGTTATATGGGACGACACTCTAAGGTTAATACAATTTTTAAAAATTCATATATCTGAAAATTAGAGCGGACCATAATGATATTGTCTTTTTTATGTCCTTGATGATGATTCTAATTCTTAGTTTTCGACGACCGAAATCAGTGTTGGCACGAAAACGGAATTTTTTTTAACCGTCGACGCCAACTCCCTTGGTAGAGGTTTAAAACTCTTCTGCTTGTTTTCGATAGAACGTATGTTCAATTGAACTCTTCAGTTACGCTACACTGTTATATATGTTTGATCTAATTTCTATTTTTCGGACTGCCAAATTGGATTCCGACACTACCCACCAATTTTCGGATTTTCATCCTAAAATAATCCTTTAAAAGAATATAATATTCATTTTATTAATTCGATTTACTTATTTTTTGATTATATAGCAGTGACTAATTTTTTTGTCGCAGATATTCTCACTAAGAGGTAAACGGCTGACATGAAATGTACTCCATTCCTATAAGTAAAAGTTGAACCTCTAACCTCATGGTTAATAATTCATTTTTTCTCGTGCATCATCCATATTTCAATCTCCAGAGAGTATCATAAAAAATATTAACAATGTTTTCCACTAAAATTTACATTCTAATGTTTCATTGTGTATTTCGTGGTAAGTTGCCTCCAACGTTCTATATCATGAATATCGTACAGTTTGTTTCCATAAAATAACCCAAAATTAAACTCCACAGAGATAGATAAAAAAATGGTTTATATTAAAAAATCTACACTTGATATAAATAGGAGACAATTTTTGTGAAAATTTGGTTTTAACACAACACAACCCACCCAAAAAGAAAGAAAAAAAAAGGAAATCTGTTGCCTCTAATGTACTGCCCCTGGACTGGAATACAAAAAGTATAGAACCATCCCCACAGATAGCGCGAACAAAGTTTTAAAAGGTGGTGGATATGGATGGAGGAAGCAACCTCACAAATCGGGAGGGAAATTGTTGATTTGCCCTTCTTCCAATACATCTTTGTCGTTCGTCTTGTAAGCTATCCTTACGCGCATCACCAACGATTTCTGAATGCCAACAAGATACAGTAACAAAGCCTCTATTAAAATATCCTCGAAAGATAGTGCTCGATATAAAGGATGGAAATTCTTTCTAATCCAACGGCGACGGTCTTGCTTTGTAACAAACCCCCAACTAGTAAACAATCTCTATTCTCTAATGCCATACCAGAGTAAGAACAATATTGCTACTTCAGATTTTATCAACAAAGGTTTTCCTACCTTTATAGGGCACAAAACTAGAAACCTAAAATCTTGGGAAATCAAAATCATCCTTGTATGGACATGACATGCATTTCAACTCTTCCCATAATTAATGGAACTACATGTATCACTTAACCCTGCACAGGATAAATCTAAAGACAAACAAGTAAATAACAATGAAAATGCCCAAATCATTGATA